>JAGWEN010001068.1:0-41931 GCA_018703685.1 Orius laevigatus
AAAATCATATTGTTAAATAAAGGTTCAGGAATTAAATTTTAGGCGAAATATTAGGACTGCATTAAAAATGAGGATATTTTTTTGAGAAACTTGTTTTTCCCGCTTAAATTTTGTGTTGCCAACCTTAGAAATCAAAAATCCCTTAATTAGGTTGGTGTCTTTCTATGATTTAGTTGGAAAGAACGCAGTTTTTATTTGTATGATTTTGGTTTTTTCCTTGTGAAATTTGAGTTTACATGATAAACGTGGTGGTTGTTAAGGAGGGAAATTTTGTGTGGTAACCCTGAATGGCCGAGTTTACAAAGATGGCCGAAGTTTTGACGGAGACGGTCTCTGGGCTCATCGGACTCGCGATATACTCGTAGACCTTGTTAGGAAAAAAGGGAAGAAGTGCTCGTCGAGTTGTGTCCGATTCTAAAATAAGACGGAGGGACTCCCCACCATGTTGAAGCGAATCGTTTTTCCCTCAGTCGGGACACCCATGGATGAACGGAGAGTGTACGAATAAACCCCAGGGGAGGACACGATAAACCAGAAAGTTTACCGAAACACCCGAAAACGCCCCCCCAGTGTTATTTTTGTTTCTCGTGTTCATTTGTGTATCCTCCATGTCGCTCGAGAACCGCTCGAATTCCGCCCTCTTCAAACGGGCGGAGCAGCTGAAACGATGGGAAGAGTCGGAGACGAACCGAGAACCTCTAGAGCCGAATGGTCGCCAGAGTAAAATCCAGTTCACCGCCGGATGCATCTTCCTCGCCGCCTGCAAAGCCAGCGACAAAGATGAAATTCAACGTCTTCTCAAAATCGGTGCGGATATCCACACGAGCGACGTCGACGGACTTTCCGCATTGCATCAGGTACCACTAGCAATAAGCCACACATCTACCCTCGTTTCAAAACAACCTACTTCATAAAAGCTCAAACTATTCAACAAGTATACTCCAACTAGATCCAAATAGCCAAACAAATCGTTGATAACAGTGATGACAGTTCCTCCAGTGGTCCCTGAACAAACGACTTCTTACGTAAAGGCCAATTTGTGATGCCCCCTATATACATAGTCTTAAGTGTGCTAGAATCAATTCCCGATGGCTGATAAGTGATGACCACAAATTCCATTTTCGGGCTCATCACAAAAATTGGAAGAGTCAGCTATATTCGGTGGTGATGATCCACCTCATCACTTGGTGTTGATTTCCTCCCATTGGTTTCTGCCAATAGTCGAGAAATCAGCATAGTATGCCCAACTCTGCTGAACCATTTGTTATCACTTGCTTAGGTGTTTCATCGGCATTTTGTTGTCTTCCAATAAGAGGTGCTCCCATACCAGATTCATAGAAGACCAACAACGTCCAATGGATTTCATAGCTCCCTGAGGATCTTTATGTATCGTTCTGAAGATACAGACCTTCAGGAAGCTGCCAGAACCTCGTGGTTCATAAACGCCGCAATTTTTGCCGTATTGTTTGCTAGTTCTATAAAATTGCTCAGCTTTCAACGTTTTGTAGGTTCTGGGGTAATGGGTTATTGGAGATTGACTTAGGCAACTGTGGAAAATTGTTTATTCCTTCCAAAAGTCATAGAAACCGTAAAGAATCGTAGGAAGGAATTGCTCCAGTTATCCATCCATGAAATTGGTCTTTTGAATTAGTCGAAATGGCATTCATGTTTCCTGTCCTTCTAATTCACGCCTCTCAAAACGGTTAATTTGCTGGGCCTTGAGAGACGTAGAAATTTACTTTTTTATAACTTTTGAAACACTCGAAAGCTCTTGGGATGAAATAAAAGGGAAGCCAAAACCTCGCGGGTGAAAATAAACCCAAATCTGGCACAGGGAGTCGTATCTTTGGGGGCCTGTTGCTCCCCGGGTTGAGTGCCTTCTAATCCGGAAAATTGGAAAAAGAACCACGATGTTAACCCAGGAAAATTAGACCAAATGATTAATTTTCTTAAAACCTTACGGAAATTTGCCCCTCTATATCTCCTTAATTAAAGGTGCTAGCGAAAAAACGTCAAAGTCTTTTTTGTAGATAATTTCACGAGCTTTAATTTTGAATTTAATCACTTTTTCGATAGGATGGGCAGTTTTCGAGTTATCCGCTAAAAACCTCAAAAAAATGGCCCTCCGGGAAAGGTAGGGTGATGTTGCTTTCACCTGTCATCTTTTTATCAGTGACCTTTCCCGACATAATTATTCCTTATCATGTTGGGCTAAGGAAGTAGGAATTTGCCCTGTCGGGACCCATATTTATCAAGAAATGCCCATCATTCTGCATCATGGGATGCCCATCGTACCTATTTTCGAGCATATCCAACAATGTCCATACCCATTGTACCCACAATAACCTTATACCACTCTTTACGTATCAATTTCGCTTGAATGGAAGCAAAATACATCAAAAGTTGAATTCCTTATAAATCTGGGCGTGAAATGTACATTCATAAAATAGGAATTACAAGAAACGATAATCTTATCATTTTATCGAATCGTCTTATCGGATTTATGAATGAACGGAATCTTTTATTGTCAAGGCATCTTTTTCATAAAATACCGAATTTGAGTAATAATGAACGTTTTCTCACTTAAGTTGCACAACGTGCACAATTAGATCAAAGGTCAATTACGGGTTAATTGTAGGCCGGGAGCCTTTGCCAAAAGTCTGAATAACAATTAAAAAATCATCAACTTTTTATATTTAATTTTATTTTCGTGCATTCATGATAAAATGCTGAATCTCTCCTCGGAAGAATAGTGGAAATTCATTTTTATGGGTATCTAGGAACGTGGAAACGTTCCGCCCAGCCTAGGAAAACCCCTAAATTTTACGAACGGTAACCAGAGTTGGGCAAAATTTTATTTACGAATACGAATTTATTCATTATCATACATATGAATATGATTCGCTCAAAAATTTGTGATTAACACACAAAAATGCAAATACATAATCACAAATATCTTGACTCATTAAAAAGTGTGAATTTCAAATAATTTGCATCGTAATTAGTAAATTTTAACAAATTCACAGGTTAAGACGTGAATTCGTACCTTAACTGGACTGTGAATTCTCAATTTACAACTTAGGTAGGTGTGAATTCACGCCATCACTGGACGTGAATTCTCAATTTAGGTGTGAATTCACACATTAAGTGGACTGTGAATTCTCAATTCACAACTTAGGTGTGAATTCACACATTAACTGGACCGTGAATTCTCAACTTAGGTGTGAATTCACACATTAACTGGACTGTGAATTCACAACTTAGGTAGGTGGACTGTGAATTCTCAAATTAGGTGTGAATTCAAACATTAACTGGACTGTGAATTCTCAAGTCACAACTTAGGTGTGAATTCACACATTAACTGGACCGTGAATTCTCAACTTTGGTGTGAATTCACACATTAACTGGACTGTGAATTCTCAACTTAGGTAGGTGTGAATTCATACATTAACTGAACCGTGAATTCTCACATTAGGTGTGAATTCACACATTAACTGGACTGTGAATTCTCAATTCACAACTTAAGTGTGAATTCACACATTAACTGGACCGTGAATTCCCAACTTTGGTGTGAATTCACACATTAACTGGACTGTGAATTCTCAACTTAAGTTGGTGTGAATTCACACATTAACTGAACCGTGAATTCTCACATTAGGTGTGAATTCACAACCTAGGTAGGTGTGAATTCATGCCATCAGTGAACCGTGAATTCTCAACTTTGGTGTGAATTCACACTTTAACTGGACCATGAATTCTCAACTTTGGTGTGAATTCACGCCTTAACCTGTGAATTTGTTCACTTAAAAAGAGAATTACAAGTTCAGTTATAGCGTGAATTCACACATAAGTTGTGAATTCTCTGTCCAGTTAATGTGCGAATTCACACCTATGTTGAGAATTCACAGTGCAGTTAATGTGTGAATTCACGTCTTAACTTGCGACTTTGTTAAAATTTCGCAAATCTTTTTAAATTCGCAGAAAAATTAGTAAATAAAAATAAATTCGCGCTCTTATGTATGAATATGAATAATTTCGTATTCATTATGTACGACTACGGATCTATTTGTGATTGTATGTCTGACAAAGTGAACTATGAATAAATTCGTATTCGTAATTGTAAATAAAATTTTGCCCAACTCTGTTTTGGGGTTATCTGTAGGCCAAAATCACAAATCTTTCAAAGGATTTTGGACTACGATTACATATTATCCTGAACGCTCAATTTTATCGCACGGGTTCATAAGAAGACGATCAAGAATGACGTCTGTTTTAAAAATGTTCTAATTTGAAGTCCGTATTTTGGCAGAGTTGATTTCTTTTCTTTTTCTTTCGCGTGTGGGATGCCAAATGCCGAAGATGTTTTGATTAATTGCCCCTCCGTTTCGATTCTGTCTTTTCAGAACGAAATTACCCACAGATTTATGTACTTATAACGAGCTACTAATTTATGTATCAGATTATTCTAATAAAAACAACTTTTTTCAAAGGAAAACCTTAAAAAACGTAATTTTTCATGCTGGTCACACCTCAAAATTCCACTGAAATATCTGTCTCATGTCCAAAAAAAAATTTATCTTCGAGTCAAAATTTTGAAGAAAAAAACTTTTTATTGTTTTTTCATTTCCTGTGACGTCATTTTGAATATTTTAGATTTTAACATTGTAATCTCGTTTATAAGGTTCGGAAACATCCGGGTTTATGCGTTAAAGTAGTTAAACATTGACTGCTTATAAGGGCCTCTGAGACTTCCCCTTTGCGTGTTCAGGATACATGGCAACATTTTAAACTTCCTCCCATTATAATAAGCAACAGTTGTTTTAGTAATAAGCACACCATACGTTTTGATTGTTTACTTTCACACTAGAACAAAGTTTGCGTTTTTCCTCACGAAATTAGTGGTGCACATCGAATGATTCTAAGAAGGGTTCTTTACTATACGGTTTCGCATAGAAGACATGAAAAATTACCGAAGACTTTCAAGTTTTTAAGCCATATTTGCGATCTGGGATTAGTTGGTTGCGTGCAAAATCCATAATGGACTCAAAACTCTTGATTTAAACTTGAGGAAGGTCAGAAATCTTTGATCATACAGTACAAGGAAGATGATGGAGGTCTGTAGGTGAGTCATTGTCGTAAAAGATTTGATTTAGAGAAAAAAAAATGTTTCCGCTTTGATAAAATGCCTCATCGACGACCTCCCGACCAAAACACCCCCGCGTTATAAGCCATCCGAGCGGTCAGTTTTATGTTTGTAATACGCTCAGAATAACCTCTCGACTTCTATATTTAATACAATACACGAGCCAACTCCCACCTAACAGCTATTTACCATCGAGGGTTCCCTAGTCTTAAATATTACGTTGACACAATTCCTTTTGACTATTCCTTCTGTTTTCTCACGTCCTTCAAGTTTATTGATTCGTACCTGTTGATAAGGAAAGACAGATTCCATTTTAATGGCCTCTTCCTTGTGTAGCACGCGACTCGACCTTTCCTGTAGAACGTTTTTATTTCGTTTATATAAAAAACAGCCTGGTCTGTTAGTTATAGAGGTGGAACCCGCAAAACAGGAACTAGGGGCCCTTATTACACTGATTTTTTAAAATCCTTTTTTGGAGACCAGGGGCCCTTTTTAGCTAGGTCTTGGCCCTTTTAGCTTGAATTTTGATCTGGACACTAGGAGCCCTTTTTAGCTAGGTTTTTGTTCTTTTTTCGGACACTAGGTGCCCTTTTAACCAGATTTTGTTCCTTTACTACGCAAAGGGCCCTTTTTAGCTTGATTTTTTATCCTTTTTGGACATCAGGGTCCTTTTTTAGGTTGATTTTTGATCCTTTTTGTACACTAGGGGCCCTTTTTAGCTAGGTTTTAGATCTTTTTTAGACACTAGGGGCCCTTTTAGCTTGAATTTTGATCCTTTTTGGACACTAGGAGCCCAAGCGACTTAAGAGGATAAGCTCTTCCACGCATCTTGTGTGATTGATTTCCTTCATTTCCATCGTTCTCAGTCTCAAGTGGTTGGAGGATACGGGCTTGGCTTTTTTTCGTCAATTTTTTTAGAGCTATCATTTGACCTTTGTTTGATTTATGTCAATTATTGTTGAAAAGATTAATAAAGGCGGTTATTATTCAATTGCTGAGTTCCAGGTTGGATCAATTACACGACGAAACCTGTGTTCGAAGGTAAAAACTCCGGTCGGTCTCGTCCTCTTCGTCGAATGAATTTTCAGCCTTTATTTGGTCTTTTAATTGATTTAATCCAATTCGAAAAAGAGAGACACTCGCTTTAAGAGCCGGACGTGATCCGAATAAACCATAGATTTCTTTGTTTCAGAACCTCGCAATTATAAAAGAGTTGGCGAGTTAGCGGTGTGTCTCTCTTTTTCAAAAAGAAATCGTACGGCGAAGCGGTAGTCCCCCCCGATCGTTCCCCTCTTCGCCTTTCCGTCGTTCCATTCCGGTTGGCAAGTACAGTTTGAGGTCATGGAGACAACATTAATGCACTCGTTTTTCCCATTTTGTTTTCCCTCAAATAAGACAACGAAAAAGAAATTAGCACTACTTACTATTTCATCAATAACAACCTCTTTATTTGGACCTATTATTAATCTTTTAAACCATTTGCGTCGAACTGGCACGATTATGCTAAATGTGCGATTGTCTGTACTTTTGGCAAAGAGACTTGACAGTCGCTGCGAGAAAAAAAAAACTCAAATTTGCATCTATTTTCTAATAACGCCCTTGCTCTCAATTTCTCAGGTGCGAAACACGGTTATAAAAAATAAATCACTCCCAATTTAGACTCTGATGCATAGGCAATAAAGAAAACAGTTCAACGACCTCTAATCGTTGTGTTTTTTCAAGACTTATTGATTCATTTGTCACCAATGATATACCACAAGATCCAACCTGTCATGGAATTAGTTCCAACTTTTCCATGCAATGAGTGGGTTTGTTGGTTCTGTACATCCTAGGGTAGCTCATTTTAGAATTTTATGGTCAAATCTTTTGCTAACTACCCTTATGGGCCATAGCTTTAGCTTCAGATCCAAGGTTAGAAATATAGAGCCTGCGGAAGCCGGAGAACGAGGTTTTTCAGCATTACTCATAAATCATAAGGGTAAAATTCAGTATCATGTTGCCTTTTTCAGCTCCTCCTTAGCACAAAAAGGGTCCATTTTAGCTTGATTTTGATCCTTTTGGGACTCGATAGACCCTTTTTAACTATTTTTTTGTTCCTTTAAAACAGAAAGACCCTTTTTCAGTTGGATTTTTGATCCTTTTTGGGCACTAGGGGCCCTTTTAACTAGATGTTATTACTTTACGACCGAAGGGCCCTCTTTAGCTTGGTTTTTGATCATTTTTGGGCACTAGGGGCCCTTTTAACTTGATTTTATTCCAATGCGACCAAATTACCCTTTTTAGCTTGGTTTTTGATACTTTTTGGGCACTAGGGGCCCTTTTAACTAGATGTTATTACTTCACGACCGAAGAGCCCTTTTTAGCTTGGTTTTTGATCATTTTTGGGCACTAGGGGCCCTTTTAACTTGATTTTATTTCAATGCGACCAAATTACCCTTTTTAGCTTGGTTTTTGATCCTTTTTGGGCACTAGGGGACTTTTTAACTTGATTTTATTCCTATGCTACCAAAGGGCCCTTTTTAGCTTAGTTTTTGATCCTTTTTGGGCATTAGGGGCCCTTTTAACTAGATACTATTCCTTTACGACCAAAGGACCCTTTTTATCTTGGTTTTTGGCCATTTTTGGACACTAGGGGCCCTTTTAACTCAATTTTATTCCTATGCGACCATATTACCCTTTTTAGCTTGGTTTTTGCTCCTTTTTGGGCACTAGGGGCCCTTTTAACTAGATCCTATTCCTTTGCGACCAAAGAGCCCTTTTTAGCTCGGTTTTTTATCCTTTTTGGGCACTAGGGGCCCTTTTAACTCTGTAGATCCTATTCCTATCCGACCAAAGGGCTCTTTGTAGCTTGGTTTTTGATATTTTTTGAACACTAGGGCCCTTTTAAGGCTGTTACAAGGCAAAATATGAGTGCAGGTGAAGTCCCTCGTTTTAAAGGCAGGCATTACCTACAGATTGATCCATCTATGATACGGAAGAGTTAATTTTTCGCTAACGAAAAAACGTGGCTAATTGACGTGAATTAGGCTGTGTAATTCATAGTCGAATTTCAAGGCATCGCCGTACCCGTCGGGATAAATGGAGTGGAAGTTCGCGGACGATTTGACCAGCAGAAGTGGGAAAAAAAGATTCGGGTGGGAGGAAGAAGCCAGAAGCCTCGCCGTCCATTATTTTTGGCTCCGTATTCTGTACTAGATCAAGGACTAAAACTTATTCTTCTCACCTGTTTAGGGTTGAAACGTCCTTGGAGAGGAAGATCTCGGCCAGCGGGACACTTTATTTTATAATCCGACCAAAACAAACATGACCGAATATTTTGCTCAACCTTCCTACGGAACATAATTGAACATTTCCTTTTCTAGAACAATCGGACTTCTCCGAATCTATCGGAGGTTCCCCTCTACCTAAAATTAATTTTCACTTACCTTCAGTTTTGGTCAAATGGGGCATCGAATTATTCAAATCATTTCGAAAACAGACATGTCAATTTCCTTGGAAATACTATAGGTTGGGCAAAGGGTCGAATAGGTGAAATTCCTCATAATCCCCCTCCTCCGGGAAAGTCGTCGTAGTTAAAGAGCCTCTTGTGTCCAAAAAAGACCAAAACAAACTAAAAAATAGGCAATTTTTGTCGTTAAGGAACGGAATCTAGTAAAAAAAGCCCCTAATGTCCAAAAATCGTGGTAAAAAGGACCCCTGGTGTCCAAAAAGGATAAAAAATCAAGCAAAAAATGCTCTTCTTAGTCGTTGAGGTACAAAAGCTAGTTAAAAGAGCCCCTTTTCTCCAAAAATGGAGGTAAAAAGGGCCTCTTGTTTTTCGTTAAGCAACAAAATTTAGGTAAGAGGGCCCCTAGCGTCCTAAAACGGATCAAAATCAAGCTATAAAGGGCCCGTTTTATTCGTAAAAGAACAAAATCCATTTATAAGAGCCCCTAATCTCCAAAAATCGAGGTAAAAAGGGCCCCCTACTGAAGAAAAAGGATCAAAAATCAAGCTAAAAGGGCCCTTTTAGTCGTAAAGGAACAAAATGTTGTCAAAAGAGCTCGTAATCTCCAAAAATCGAGGTTAAAAGGGCCCCTAGTGACCAAAAAGGATCACAAAATCAAGCTAAAAAGGCCTTTTTCATGCCACAGGAACAAAATATATTAAAAAGAGCCCCTAATCTCCAAAAATCTTGGTGAAAAGGGCTCCTAGTGACCAAAAAGCATCAAAAACCAAGCTAAAAAAAACCTTTTTTCATGCCACAGGAACAAATATATTAAAAAGAGCCCCTAATCTCCAAAAATCTAGGTGAAAAGGGCCCCTAGTGACCAAAAAGCATCAAAAACCAAGCTAAAAAGGCCTTTTTCATGCCACAGGAACAAAATATATTAAAAAGAGCTCCTAATCTCCAAAAATCTAGGTGAAAAGGGCCCCTAGTGACCAAAAAGCATCAAAAACCAAGCTTAAAAAAAGCTTTTTTCATGCCACAGGAACAAAATCTATTTAAAAAAAGAGCCCCTAATCTCCAAAAATCGAGGTGAAAAGGGCCCCTAGTGACCTAAAAGCATCAAAAACCAAGCAAAAGGCCAAGGAACAAAATCTGTTAATAAAAGCCCCTAATCTCCAAAAATCTAGGTGAAATTACCCCCTAGTGACCAAAAAGCATCAAAAACCAAGCTTAAAAAGGCCTTTTTCATGCCACAGGAACAAAATCTATTAAAAAGAGCTCCTAATCTCCAAAAATCTACGTAAAAAGGGCCCCTAGTGACCAAAAAGCGTCAAAAACCAAGCTATAAAGGGCTCATCGGGATGATCGGCCCTGCACTATCCCTTCGGAGTGGCCCTTGGGGAATTTCCCGATCTCCCGATGGGCCTATCCGGGGTTGTAGAAAGGACCGACTTATCGTAAAAAACTTTTTTATCTTGTAGGCCTGCCGGAAAGGGCCGCACCTTTGCAAAAATGCTGCCCTCCAAAACCTCCTTTTATTCTTTAATTGCTTTTTGTTAATAAAATGCTAATTTAAACATCTTATAAAATATTCTAATTAAAGACTTTTTTAAAGAAGCTCTAGGTCTGGGTCAAGTAGAAACCCTTGTCTTTCGTCCTACGCGAAACCTATTGTTTGACGTTTTTCTGGCATCTTCTTTAGTTTTTACGGACTTTAATCTAAAGAAATCTTTTTTTGCCCCTCACATATGAGCATCAACTAATTTCCGAATCTTCAATGGTTTGAAGGCTATGATCTGGGCAGTCATATTCAAATCGAGCGATTTACATAGATTTTGTGCCTTTTTGAAATTTAAGAGTGGTTTTGATCCATTTTAGGCATTAGTTGCCCTTATAGCTATCCCTTTATGACAAATTGGGCCCCTTTTAACTTGATTTTTCACCCTTTTTGGGCATTGGGGGCCCTTTTAACTTGATACTATTCCTTTAGGACGAATAGGGCCCTTTTTAGCATCATGTTTGATCCTTTTTGGACCCCAGGGGCCCAACATTTTGTTCCTTTACGGAAACTAGGCCCCTTTTTAGCTTGATTTTTGATCCTTTTTGGATACTAGGGGTCCTTTTAAATGGATTTTGATCCTTTGCGACAAAAAAGGCCCTTTTTAGCTTGATTTTTGACACCTTTAGGCACCAGGGGCTCTTTTAAGTATTTCTTTATGGCAAATAAAGCCCCTTTTAGCTTCTCTTTTAAGTATGTATTTCTTTATGATAAATGAGGCCCCTTTTAGCATGATTTTTGATCTTTTTTGGACCCTCGGGGCCCTTTTTAGCTTGGATTTTTGATCCTTTTTGGACACTAGGGGCCCTTTTAGCTTGATTTTTGATCCTTCTTGGATACTAGGGGCCCTTCTAAATGGATTTTGATCCTTTACAACAACAAAAAAGCCCTTTTTAGCTTGATTTTTGACCCCTTTAGGCACTAGGGGCTCTTTTAAGTATTTTTTTATGACAAATAAGGCCCCTTTTAGCTTGATTTTTGATCCTTTTTGGATACTAGGGACCCTTTTAACTGGATTTTTATCCTTTGCGACAAAAAACGGCCCTTCTTAGCTTGATTTTCGATCCTTTTTGGACATTAGGGACACTTTGAACTGGATTTTGATCCTTTACTACAAAAAAAAGGCCCTTTTCAGCTTGATTTTTAATCCTTTTTGGACACGAGAGGCCCTTAGATTTTGCTCCTTTACGACAAAAGGGCCTCTTTTAGCTTGATTTTTGATCCTTTTTGGACACTAGGAGCCCTTTTAACTGGATTTTGATCCTTCACGACAAAAAGGCCCTTATCAGTAAAAAATTTTCTTCTTAGCTTGATTTTCGATCCTTTTTGGACATTAGGGACACTTTGAACTGGATTTTGATCCTTTACTACAAAAAAAAAGGCCCTTTTCAGCTTGATTTTTAATCCTTTTTGGACACGAGAGGCCCTTAGATTTTGCTCCTTTACGACAAAATGGCCTCTTTTAGCTTGATTTTTGATCCTTTTTGGACACTAGGGGCCCTTTTAACTGGACTTTGATCCTTCACGACAAAAAGGCCCTTATCAGTAAAAAAATTTCAGGGAGAAATTCTGCTTTTTCTCAAGCTTTTCGGGCTTTTCTTTTTTAATTTTTTAACTACCAGTTTCCGCTTGTCGAAATAGCGAAACCCCTTTCCAGAGCGTGCAGTGACCCTTTTTTTAAAAATAAAACATCTTGAACTTACGAGGCCGAAACGTTCGAAAGTAGCAGACCGTGCAATTTTCCGCTTTTCTTATTTAAAAAAAATTCGCTTGTAGTTGGGAGAATTCAGTTTTTTGTGTTTCTTGGAAATTTCATTTTATGGGGTTCCAATACGAGGTCAGAAACGATCGTTTTCCTTTTTAGGATCAAAAATTGTTTTGTGGCACATCCTCCCAAATGTTTCTGGCATAGTAAATTACCCAACGAGGGCTGTTGTTTTCTCACGAGGCCTGCTGAGGGCGAAATTTGTCTTATAAAATTTTTCTTCTTGGTCAACTATTGTGGACGTTATGGGCATTAAAGGTCGTGAAATCTTGAATATGTGGGACAAAGTGACTTGATTTTGAGCTTTTATGTGTACTAATAACTTGGAGGTTCACTTAGGACGGGCGAATAGCTCTCTTATATAGTAATGATACGTCTATTGCCAACTCGCATTCATGACACATGATGTGTACCTCTCCAATTAGCTCCTCACCTCTTATTTATTTTAAAAATAGATCCTTTTATTCTTTCCGATTGATAAATTCGCTTTTTTATTCCAGGCATGCATCGATGATAATCTAGAATTGGTGGAGTTCCTAGTCGAGAATGGTGCTGACGTCAACAAAGGCGACAACGAAGGCTGGACCCCTCTCCATGCGACCGCTTCCTGCGGATTTTTAAGCATAGCAAAGTACGTATTTATCACCTCAAAATGGCCCAAAAAGAATCGTTTTTTAGGTACCTGATTGAAAATGGAGCGAACGTCGCCGCAGTCAACAATGACGGCGAGCTTCCGATGGACGTCGCTGAGTCGGACGCGATGGAAGACATGCTTCAGAAACAAATCGAAGAACGAGGTAACTCGCCCTCGATAAATTTATTATACTTCTCGACTATTTCAAAAATAGTTGGCTATTATTAGAAAGCCGGCCTCCTGTCTACACAAAAGCCCCTTTAACACCTTTTAATTCAATTCCCTTTTATTTCCAAACCATAAATAATTCATTAAATCTTTATTTTATCCGTGATAATGGATTTTCTTTATCACCCACAAAACATACAATTTGGAACCAAAACTCACAAGGGGAGGTCACAGTGAGTGGGTCACCGATCAGGCCAAATTTTTTTTGGTGATTCTGCATCAAAAAATAGTTGACACTCTTCTAGCTTTTCTTCCAATGGGCCCCAGGGGGGGGGCACCCTATTAAAGTCAAAATACGAATTTTTCAAAATCGATAAACAGGCTATTGATTTCCATGTAAAATTGCATGAGGAATTCGATGGCATCAATTAAAAAATTCTAGGACCTATATTTTTCGAGTTATCGCTAAAAAACCGCTTTTGCAACTAAGTAAACTACCCCAGGAAAATTTCTCTTGTCGAAAACAACATTATATTTGTACTCAGCACCCCAAAAAACTTGTAGATATTAAATTTTATTAAGATTAAAAAATAAAAAAAATTTCCCTTAGTGATTCCTTGATAAAATTTAATATCTATTGGTTTTTTGGGGTGCTGAGTACGAATATAATGTAGTTTTTGACAAGAAAATTTTTCCTGTGGTAGTTTACTTAGTTCTAACTGCGGTTTTTTAGCGATAACTCAAAAAATATTGCTCCTAGAATTTTTTAATTGATGCCATCGGATTCCTCGTGCAATTTTACATAGAAATCAATAGCCTGTTTGTCGATTTTGAAAAATTCGTATTTTGACTTCAAGGTAAACTATTTTTTTTGATGTGGAATCACCAAAAAAATGTTTGGCCTGATCGCGACTCATCATGACCTCCCCTTGTCAGTGTTGACATCTTCAGTCATAAAAACGTGCTTTGACTCTTCTTTATCAACCTTTTGTTATATTTTTAGGAATTGATGCGGAAAGAGCGAGAACGGAAGAAGAGCGACTTATGATGACGGACGCCAAAAATTGGCTGAGCAGCGGTTACATGCCTGATAAAACGCATCCAAAAACTGGAGCGACCCCTCTTCACGTCGCAGCCGCCAAGGGTTACCTCAAAGTCATGGAGTACGTTTTTTCTAATCTTCAATTTTCTATAATTTCGTTTCCTCCCAGTATTCTAATCAAAGCAGGAGCAGACTTGGACGCTAAAGACCTCGATGGATGGACGCCCCTCCACGGGGCCGCTCATTGGGGACAAAAAGAAGCCTGCGAAGTCTTAGTCGAAAATTTCTGCGATATGAACATCAAAAATTGCGTCGTACGTATTCTCCACAAAATAAAAAGCCAAAATTTCAATTTTTTCAGGGTCAAACTGCTTTCGATGTTGCGGAAAACGATATAGTTAAAGTATTAGAAGATCTTAGGAAAAAACAAGCGTCTTTACCTAAAGAAAATATAATAAATAGACGAAAAAATATTCAAAGAAAGTGAGTTTTATCTTTTTTTTTAATTTATTTTATTGATCACTTTTTAGGCCTCCCCAGCCTCCAGAAGAGAACATAATAGCGGAAAGGCCTGAGAAAAAAGAAACGAAATTGGATGTGAAACCTAAAGTTCCTGAAGTCCAGCAGGTTGAGCTTAAAATCCAACCTGAGCCGACACAAAACCAAAGCAATATCGGTGAGTTTGACAATTTTCATGTTTGATAACAAAAAAGAAGAGCTTTAGACTAACACTAGTCGATAATGATTGTTTCATGCAGACACAGACGATGATATTGACTCACTAAGTACTGAAACATCGGATACTGGAAGTTCCGATGTTTCAGATGAAAGTGAAGTGAGTGACGAAGAGCAAGATTTAGGTGAGGACCTCGCGTTTTCTTGCTCGCTTTTTTGATTTTTTTTACCCCTTTTTGTCAAGCTTGAGTTTTTCGTTCATCCTGTATATGAGTCAATAGGAAATTAGTCAAATCAGGGTTGCCACAGCGTCGGTATTTTAAATAGACCGTTTTTATCCAGATTTTCAATCTTTTTGGACGAGAAAGACACTTTTGTTAGCTTTTTAACTAGTTTTCAACCTTTTTGAATGAGAAATGACCCATTTTTTGGCCTTAGTTTGAACCTTTTTTTATAACGAAGACCCTCTTTATGCAGAATTTGAATACATAAGACCCTTTTTAGCAAAATCTTCAATATTTTTGAAAGAAAAAGACCCTTTTTAGCATGTTTTTGAGAAGTTCGAGACCCTTTTCACTAGACTCCGACCTTTTTTGGATGAGAAATGGCCATTTTTGGCCTTATTTGAATCTTTTTTTTCATGAAAAAGACCCCCTTCAGGCAAAACTTGAACATTTTTTAACTAGTTAAGACCTTTTTAGCAAGATTTTCAATCTTTTTGGTGTAGCAGGTTTTGAATGCTTTTCGACGTGTAATGACCCTTTTAAACCCGTCTCAAACCTTTTTTGGATGAGAAATGACCATTTTTGGTCTTATTTTGTACCTTTTTCTACAAAAAAGACCCTCTTCAGGCAGAACTTGAACCTTTTTCAATTAGTAAAGACCTTTCTTGGCAAAATTTTCTATCTTTTTTGACGAAAAAGACCATTTTTTAGCAAGATTTTTGATCTTTTTGGAAGAAAAAGACCATTTTTTAGCTACTTTTTTTTTTATGAAAAAGACCCTTTTTAGGGAGTTTTGAACGCTTTTCGATGAGTAATGACCCTTTAATAAAAATTTTCAATATTTTTGGATGAGAAATGACCATTTTTGGCCTTATTTTGAACCCTTTTTCTATAAAGAAGGCCCTCTTTAGGCAGAACTTGAATCTTTTCAATTAGTAAAGGCCTTTTTAAGCAAGATTTTCAATCTTTTTGGACGAAAAAGGCCATTTTTTAGCCAGATTATGAATCTCTTTTATGAAAAAGACCCTTTTTAGCAGGTTTTGAATGCTTTTCGATGAGAAGTGACCCCTGTAACCAGTTTTCAACCTTTTTGAATGAGAAATGACCATTTTGAACCTTTTTTGCCAAGATTCTTTATCTTTTTCTACAAGAAAGACCCCCTTTTCAGCAAAAATTGCTGGCAACCCTGTTGAACTTTTAAAATTTGTCGAATAAAACCAAATATCCCTTTCGAGTTTTATTGTGAATCATGGTTTTTCAAAAATGCATGATTTCTTTGACAATGTCTGCATGGAAAACAAAAATTTATAAATTTTACGTGAATATCCTTACGATTGAGGATATTAAAGGGAATTTCAAAGAAATGCTGATGCTTAATTTTTTTGCTTGAAAAAATAGCATGTAAACGCCATATTTGATTTGTTTATTAATTTTTTCATGTTTTCTTTTTAGCAAAGAAGAATAGGACGAATAAAGACGATTCTACGCGGTTACCAATGATGCCTGAGGTTAAACAAACAGTTCCTAACACCCCTGTAAGTTTTAAATTGGAATTTTAGCGGATTTCCTTAGGGAATAGGCTATTGAGGTGGTCGTCATGGCGCCTATCAGGCTAAAGAAGTATATATTCGTGATCAGGAAGCTCTGGGGATCACCAAAAGGGGGGAGGGATCAGGATATCAACGATTTGGGAAGGCTTTTCAGGAGGAAATCTCCCTTGAGGCTTTTTTAATATTATTTAGGCCCCGTCTGCCCCACCGAAGCAACCCACTTTGAACGAAAGCGACGAAAGCGGTGTCCCATCGTGGAGGAGGTCCGGATCGTTAAGAAATCGGGTGACCGACGCCCCGAAAACAAACCTCACTCTAAGTAAGTACACCAAAAGAAAAAGCCGACAAACAAAAAACGACACCATTTTAGAATTTCTCAAGCAACTTGACTATTTTCTGTCCATGCGTACAACTTCAGGCACTCTCGTCAACTTTGAGTGCTTGAAGATGCCCGACTGGACTCTAGTTTTTTCCGAGTTCAGTGAGTACAACAATTCTTCAAGAAGCTCGCATAAAAAGATCCTAAAACGCTTTTAGATAGGTCAAAAACATGCTTTTTTCACGTCCATATCTTCCAAAATGGACCGATTTTATTGAATTTACCATTAGAAAGCTGCATAAAATCGCTCAAACCTTTCCTTAGCCATCAAAAATGGACCTAAATTAAGTCAACATTACACATCTCCCTTTGCTTTCATGCATTTTTAATGTATTTTATTCTTTTTAATGCTTTCTTTTTTTTTAGAAATTAGTGAAAAAGAAAGCCCAACCAAAGTTGCCCAACCTGCTGCTCCTGCCAAGACTGAAACACCCCTTGAGGTTGGACTTCGACGAACCCAGAGTTTCGAAGGCGATGAAAAGTATGTTTTTCTAATTTTTTCAGCAGAAAAAGCAATTTTTTTTATGTTTATTAAAAAATTAACTATTTTTGTTTTATAATTAAAAGCGGGTAGTGCTTTTGGCCTTTTTGTTTGCCTTACTTGTAAGGGTTGCCATCCATTGTCAAAATTTAAATTTCTAAAATTTTCGAAAAAATTGGTCCCCCGGAAGCCCACTTTTTCACCAAAATTCTAGATATTTTAGGAAGCCCACCTTTTCTTCTTAAAAAGTCAAAAAATTGAATTCCCTTCCAAAAAAAAAACTCCAAAATCTAAAAATACATAAATCTCACATACAAAATCACCGATTCCTACAGAATTGTAGCCAATTTTTCTTGAAAAAACGTAAATAACCCAATCCCCAATAAAAAAAAAATTGGGCTCTACAGACCTCTCCACAATCACCAAATCATCTCAAAACTTTAAAATTTTCTCTCTCTTTTTTATAGCTTTTATTCAACATTGCACTACAAGAGTCCCCCCCCCCTTGCCTCACCCCCCTGGGGATAGGGAGCTGATTAAGCTTTTTTTGGCCCTGAATCTCATTAAAAATCCATTAAGATGGCAACTCTACTTACACACCCTTTTATTTGTTTGTGTATTATTAACTTTTTTGTTAAAACATGTTTTTATTTGGTTTTGTGCACGTCTTAGTTTTTCTTTGTTTTATATCGCATGTAAAGATTCTACCGACGATATTTGGAATTAAGAGCGAAAATAAAAGCGGGTAATTCATGTCCTACACTCCCGACTTCGCCCATGAGGTCTGCCTCACTTAAAGAGAAACATTATGCGAGGTAAGTCGTAGGTGCTTTTTTGTCGCTTTTTGTGTTTTACTAATTTTAAATCCCCCCATGAAATTGAGATTTTTAAAGAAGAGTTTTCTTTTAGGAGGAATCTTCGGGAAGAACCTCGAGTGTCGAGTTTGGCGTCGCCGAATACGACAGCGATGACAACGGTCGTCACAACGCCGACGACGACGAGCCCTCAAAACAACCAAGTTCGAAGGTAAAATTAAATTTTGTTTCTTTAAACTATTCAGCACATCTTCCATCTTTTCTCTTTTATTTTTTTCATTTTTTCTTAAAAACGTGGTTAAAATGGACTTTACAGTTCGGCCCCTGTCACCCCTTCCACACCCACAACTCCCGGAGGAAGTAAACTATCTCCTGCGAATATCTTCAAGAACTTCTTCAAGTGCGTAAACTGCACGGACTTGTTTTTTCAGTTTTGTCTTTTGAGTTTGCCGTTGTTTTTTTGCTTTAGTTTTTGTTTGCCGCCCTCTCAGTTTCCTGTAGACCTACGTCTTCAAATTTGACGCTAATAAGCCCTATAAATTTCAAGTCGATCAGTCCATATGGAAACGAGAAACAGTTTTTTTTAGATACTCCACGTCAGATTTTATGTTTAAATGGCGTTTTCTCAGCTCCTTGTGAACCAATTGTCTTGAAATTTTACAGTAATCTCCTTTAATATTTGCAGAAAAAGCCCTGAAAATTTCAAGTCGATCAGTTCATAGGGAGCTGAGAAAATTTGAGTTGCCTCCTTTTCAGATTTTTCGTTTAAAAAACGTTTTCTCAGCTCCGTGTAGACCAATTGTCATGAAATTTGACATTCCTTCAATATTTGCAGGGAAAGCCCTAAAAATTTCATGTCGATCGGTCCATAGGGTGCGGAGAAAACCTAAGGTTATTTTGAATAAATTTTCTTTTTCTCTTTTTCTCACTTTTCCTGTATTTTTCATGTTTATATTTTGAATTTTTTCCCTTTTTTAGCCTATATGAAGCTTCAAGTTGAAGTTGGTCCGCTTATAGTTCAAAAGCTTTTAAGCTTAAGCTTTGTTTTTTGTTTTAAAATTTGACTGCACGGTTTTTGATTATTTGAAACGTTAAATAAACTGGTTTTTTTGATTTTAGATCTTTTGTTCCTCCTGTGAGAGATGAAGAGTCGGAAACGCAGAGAAAGGCGCATGCGAAGAGGGTGCGAGAGACGAGGAGGTCGACCCAAGGTGTCACACTCGAAGAAATCAAATCTGCCGAGCAGCTCGTCAAAAAGAAACAACAGCAACAACTACAACAAGCGACGCAACAACTTAACAACGAGGTATTTCTTATCATAAAACAAATATCTTTTATCTTTATTCTCGAGCAAATAGTCATGAAGTGTACTTGTTGGACGTATGTTAGGTAAAAAATAAGGAAAAGATGAATTTTTGTATGTAATTTTTGAAAAAAAGGAATTTATGCTGTGTCCAGCCAGGTGATGAGGTGGTTGTTCAGCCTGAAGAGGTCGTTGTTAATGTGCACAGCACGATACCGGAATCTGTATTAAATGCGACGTTGACTTCCAAAGAGGATGAAGAAAAATCGTATTCGCTCGCAGAAAGGAGGCCTTCGTGGAGGCTCAAAGTTGACAATGGGAGCAAGGTGATTTTCAAAAAAACAAGAATCTGCTCGTTTAGTCGCTCTCAATGGACGATTTCCTTCAAAAAATGAATTTTTAGGAAATTTTGTTCAATGAGAGTAAAGTTTGGATTTTGAGCTTTTTTTTCTTTCTCACGTTTTTTGTTTGGACAGCACATTATATCACGAAAAAATGCCTGCCCCACTAAAAACCTGTTTGATAATTTCCTATGAATCATTATCAGAGTGTTAGTCATTCTTTTTGTATTTGGTGATCTTTCCTGTTGTTTTGTAAGCATGTTTATCTTTTTGTCGTGTTTTGGCATTTTTGTTTTCCGTTTGCACTATGGTAAGCATGATGCACGAGAAATTTTATGTGTTTTTGGTTTTGTTTTTTAATTCAATTTGATAGTTTATGTTGGAGGACGCGAGGAAAAATGAGGCGAGCGATGTGGTCGTGCGGAAAACGGCGGTTGCGACTCCGGTTACCGAAACTGGCGATACGACGGTTACGTTACCACTTCGTAAAAAAACAGACGATAAAGGTGACATATTTTTCTTAAAATAATATGATTTTTATGTTTTTTTAGAGTTTGAAAATGACAGTCGGACAGCGCAGGCGACCCAAGCTGCTATCCAAAGGCGGAGAAGGCCGAAAAGAAGGTCGACTGGGGTCGTTCATGTTGATATGGATGTGAGTTTTTTTGTTATCAAATTAAAACTGATAATATTGCGATTTATAGGAAATTGACCCCGATCGGCAGACAGATAGTGGAGCCGGAGGTGGCGATACCGATGACAGCTTTAGCCTGAACAATTCAGAGGTGAGTCACCTTTTTTTTACGTTTCTAAAAAAATGGCGATTTGCAAAATATGCTCTTGGTCCAGAGGTTTCAGGGGGCCGGTACCAGGAGAACCTCCAATATCTTGGGTTAGAGGTTTCAATCACTTTTATCCTAGGGAAGGCCTACTCTCACATTAGACCAGTTTAAGAGGGTCTACCATGGAAAAGTTGTTCTTTATGAATTATGATTTTACCACTAGCTCAAAAACTTAGGCCGATAATTTTTTGCCGATTTTTGGAAAACGTGAATGGTAGTACATTGTGTACCCAATTACGCATAATGAATCAGGTCCTCCTACTCCATCATGCTCTGGTTCCTATTACCCATCATGCATTGGGTCCCATTACCGTCCATTCTCTGGGTCCCATTATCCTCTATTCTCTGGGTCTCATTACTTATCATGCATTGGGTTCCATTACCCATCATTCTCTAGGTCCCATTACCCTCCATTCTCTGGGTCCCATTATCCTCCATTCTCTGGGTCTCAATACCCATCATGCAATGGGTCCCATTACCCATCATTCTCTGGGTCCCATAACCAATCATTCTCTGGGTCCCATTACCCATCATGCATTGGGTCCCATTACTCTCCATTCTCTGGGCCAAATCACCCATTATGCATTAGGTCCCATTACCCATCATTCTCTGGGTCCCATTACCCATCATTCTCTGGGTCCCATTACCCATCATTCTCTGGATCCCATTACCCATCATTCTCTAGGTCCCATTACCCTCCATTCTCTGGGTCTCAATACCCATCATGCATTGGGTCCCATTACCCATCATTCTCTGGGACAAATCACCCATTATGCATTAGGTCCCATTACCCATCATTCTCTGGGTCCCATTACCCATCATTCTCTGGGTCCCATTACCCATCATTCTCTGGATCCCATTACCCATCATTCTCTGGGTCCCATTACCCGTCATTCTCTAGGTCCCACTACCCATCATGCATTGGGTCCCATTACCCATCATTCTCTGGGCCAAATCACCCATTATGCATTAGGTCCCATTACCCATCATTCTCTGGGTCCCATTACCCATCATGCATTGGGTCCCATTACTCTCCATTCTCTGTGCCAAATCACCCATTATGCATTAGGTCCCATTACCCATCATTCTCTGGGTCCTATTACCCATCATTCTCTGGGTCCCATTACCCATCATTCTCTGGGTCCCATTACCCATCATTCTCTAGGTCCCACTACCCATCATTCTCTGGGTCCCATTACCCATCATTCTCTGGGTCCCATTACCCATCATGCATTGGGTCCCATTACTCTCCATTCTCTGTGCCAAATCACCCATTATGCATTAGGTCCCATTACCCATCATTCTCTGGGTCCCATTACCCATCATGCATTGGGTCCCATTACCCATCATTCTCTGGGACAAATCACCCATTATGCATTAGGTCCCATTACCCATCATTCTCTGGGTCCCATTACCCATCATTCTCTGGGTCCCATTACCCATCATTCTCTGGGTCCCATTACCCATCATTCTCTGGGTCCCATTACCCATCATTCTCTGGATCCCATTACCCATCATTCTCTGGATCCCATTACCCATCATTCTCTGGGTCCCATTACCCATCATTCTCTGGGTCCCATTAACCATCATGCATTGGGTCCCATTACTCTCCATTCTCTGGGTCCCATTACTCTCCATTCTCTGGGTCAAATTACCCATTACACATTAGGCCCCATTACCCATCATTCTCTGGGTGGAATACCCTTTAAAACAGTTCAAATTACAATACCCTAGTTGATTTGTGAAAAACGCATTAAGTAGTACCCAACATCATTATTCAGCACCCTTCATTGGGGTGATAACATTCTTTTCTCGGGAATTGGAAACTCTGTAGGTCTTTTCAGTCGTTAAATAACTGATTATATTTTTGGCCTCATTGTTGGCATCTTTATCGACCGATGTCAAATCTAAGGGCAATAAACCAGTTATAAAACAAAAATAGAATACAATTCTTATAAAAGAAGGCTGAGTCACGATTTCCGATAGATAGGTTCTAAATTAAGGCTTCACCCGAGCATAATTGTCCTATTTGTTCTCATCTGATTTTTGGCTCATGTCCAAAATGCGTAATTTAGTCAAAAAATCGCTCGCCCGTTCTTCGCATTTGTCAAGATTTTTCTTTCTTTATCGCCCTTTAATTTCTTTTAGTTCCTGAACTTTAGGCCAAGACTTAAATTAAGGCTTTCGAAGACCTTGAGACAATATTGTTAGGAAAAAAACTAAGAATTGATTTAAAATAGTAACTCAAGCAACTTTTTTTTTGAAAGAGACATCTTGTCTAGTTCTGTGAAGTTAGGGGAGGATTCCTGATGGATGAGCAAGCCAAAAAAACAAAATCGAAACTGGGCTAGACGCTCTATTAAAAATGAAACAAAGAAATGCCAAAACAGAAATAGATAATTTTTAAAAATCAATCTAGAGATAATTAACTTCATAAATTCAGCTACTACTTGGTATAATCACCAAAATCAGCATGATTTTTGACCTGAAAACTTCGATGAGTGAAATTATGTAAGAATATATGTTACCAACGTCTGCATCACCAGAAAAATCTTTATTTGGCACTTTTCTGCCAAAATCTTTTGTAACCGGACTTAAAAATAAAAGTTGTGCTTGGGAATGACCCAAATTGTATTAAAAACAAAGATTTGGCAACACCGTTATCCAAAACCGAAATAATCATTCTATTGAAAAAAAAAATTGCATTTTTACATGTTTTTAAACGTTTTCTACTATAAACATATCTTGACACATTAATCAAAAGAGGTGTGAAATATTCGAAGAGGCCTGACTTGACAAATGGTTGACCGACCTCTTTTTAAAAATAGAAAAAATAGGTTTTAAACCTTGACATGTATCAAGGAATTACGTATTTACAAGCTATAATTAAAATTTTAACGTTTAAAATAAAGTTTAAACAAAATAAACTGAAAAAGGTTTGCAGCTGAAATAAAAAGGCAAGCTGTAGGATGTTTATTGTTTCAATCTGGTTCTGGATAAACAGAATCAGAAAATCGTTACTCAATGTTTTATTGTTTCCGTGGAAGAAAAATTTGGTCGGCGGCTAAAGTTAGGATTGTGTAATCTCCGAGAATAGCCAGCGTGTTCGTAACTGCGTTTAAATCTCTGCCAAAATGTGCCCTTTTGTAATGAAAAATATCACACGAGCTAAAATAAAGGCGAAAGATGAAGGAGGAAAATAGAAAAAAAGGCGACTCTTTTAAAATGGCTCGGCTAAAATTAGAATTTAATAGTATAACTTTTCGTAGGTTAAACATTTGGCTGGTGATTTTAGTCTTGGGCAGCTCTGAACTTTCACGAGTCGGATTCTTCAATCTTGTTCTACTCGTCCAGCCAGATTTCACGATTTCAATGACCGTGAAAATCACAATTTTTATCATTAAGGGAGTTATGTAATGCATGGAATCTCTCAGACTACCCATAAGGCATTGCATCAGTACCCAAAATTTGCTGTGAAAGGCAGTAAGCACCTATCTTGTATGGTAGTATCATACATTGTATACCAAAGTAGTTCTGACCATGTATTGTATACCAAAGGAGTTCTCTGGGTTCTATTACCCATGATGCCATGGGTCCTAATACCCATCATGCAAAGCACCTCCACACTCCATCCTCCCATCACCTCCCCACCACATCCTCCCATCACCTCCCCACCACGTCCTCCCATCAACTCCCCACCACATCCTCCCATCATCTTCCCACCCCAACATCCTATCACCAAGGCAATGGGTTCCATTACCCACAATTCTCTGGGCCCTATTACCCATGATGCAATGGGTCCTATTATCCATGATGCCCTGGGTCCTAATTCCCATGTTGGCAACAGGTCCCATTAGTAATAATCCTATTACCCATCATGCTCTGGGTCCTTATACCCATCATGCAACACACCCCGCCCCATCCTCCCACCACATCCTCCCAACCCCTCCCCACCACATCCTCCCATCACCTCCCCACCCCAACATCCCATCACCAAGGAAATGGGTCCCTTTACCCACAATTCTCTGGGTTCTATTACCCATGATGCCATGGGTCCTATTCCCCACAATTCTCTGGCACCCTATTACTCATGATGCCATGGGTCCTAATACCCATCATGCAAAGCACCTCCACACTCCATCCTCCCATCACCTCCCCACTAACTGGCAACACTGTCAAAAGCCTAACTTCGTCAGATTTAACAGGGTTGCCAGATTTTGCCTTACAAAAGTAGCCCAATTTGCGATAAATTCCCCAATCGGCAACACTCTCAAGAGCCCAACTTTGTCAGAAAACAGGGTTGCTCGATTGGGCCATTACCCATCATTCTCTGGGTCCTAATAACCATGATGTAACACCCATTACCCATCATTCTCTGGATCCTATTACCCATGATGCCCTGGGGCCTGGGTCCTAATACCCATCATGCAATGGGTCCCATTATTCTCTGGGTTCTATTACCCATGATTCCATGGGTCCTAATACCCATTGCTAATATGATGATAACTAATACGATGATATAATAATAATATTATTTATTAACGGCTTTGTAGCCATTTTACAAATAACGGGTGATGATGTCTGGGTCCCATTACCCATGATGCTGTGGGTCCCACTACCCATCATTCTCTGGGTCCCATTTGGTGTACATAACTTAAAGAGCAAAACTTTTCAAGTTCAGATTCTCAAAGGGGATCGCTCGACCTATTCAATTGAGCAAGACGCAAAATTGAGCAAACATCAAAGAAAATAGAGGAGATTAAAAAGGAGTGGATTTTAGCAGCTTAAAGAGATTCTTAAAAGATTCCCAGGGAAAGCGGAATTGAGTTATGTTTGTCGATTTTTGGGGGGCGGGGAGATTGAGAAGTTCGCAGGGGGTCATCTGCCCTTGCCTTCTCAGCCTCGGCGAGAATTTCTGGACCCCTCGACGCGCACGAAAGGGTGGGAGTCAGGTGCGATCTATTTTTACACTGACGTGGGAGAAACGTTTATAATTTGTAAAGATCGCTGGCCAGTTGTTTGTGCTCGACCATGTCCTACCAACCGAGCTACCGAAGGGCAGTGTCCCGCCCATCAAGTTTATATTCATCTTCTTCCCTTCTCGGAGGTTAATTAACCAAACATAAAAAATGTAAAATTTAACTTTTAACATTTTTAGGGTATAATGGAAGTTTATCGCAATCTTCCCCTTATCTCAACAGTCCTTCTGGCTCTCCTTCTTATAGTTCTTACGGAGGCACTTCTTCGGGATATGGTGGACTACTTTTGCCGAGTAGTTCTGCCACTTCAATGCACAATCTGTCTTCTTCCCCGTCTCTTTATTCGTCTTTATTATCAAGTAGTTTAGGAGCAAGTTCGAGGTCGAGTAGTCCCGGTTATTCCACATATTCCCCGTCTACTTCCCGCTATCCAAGTCGGACGAGCAGCTTTAACCGCCATAGGAGGTCGAGGCCTTCAGACAATTTTCTCTCAAACTCTTCCAGTACGAAAAGTCTCGCCTCCGAAGGTTACGAAGTACATCTCCATTTCTACAATTCCTTTTTTCTTATTTTGACCTTTTTTTCTTGTTTTAGAGCGGAGGAGAACATTCAGAAGCCTCACCTCGACTTAATTCAGCCTCGGAAGAAAAGCGCAATGATGCCACTGAAAATGGTGAAATCGACTATAAAAAGGTAAGCGCCATTCCACTAAAATGGCTAGTGCAGGGTAATGATGGAACTCAGTAATGGCACTTTTTGCTGAATAAAGCCAGACTAGGCCCGTGTGACTATTAGTTTCCCTGCATGAGCCTTAAATGCCAAATTGGATTTTCTTCAAATTAAGAGTGACAAAAAACTATTTACGCTGCATGCCGATATTTCACCAACTTTGGTGGTCTGGTCCCCTTTTTGACTGGCATGGACCCCTTATACTAGTCTGGACCCCTTCTTGACCGATTTGGACTCCTTTTTTTTTTTTTACTGATTAGGAGCCCTGTTTTGGCTGCTCTGGACCCATTTTTGCTTGTTTCGGACCCCTTTTTTGAAAAATTTGGACCCCTTTTGGACTGATCTGGACCCCTTTTGTACTGGAATGGACCCTTTTTTTACTGGTTTGGACCCCTTTTTCCTGGTTACCCCTTTTTTACTGGTTTGGACCCCTTTTTATTTTACAGGTTTGGACCCCTTTTTTGACAATTTGGACCCATTTAATTGATTTGGACACCTTTTTTTTACTGGTTTGGACCCCTTTTTTTACTGATCTGGACCCCTTTTTTTGCCAAATGTGGACCCCTTTTGGACTGATCTGGACCCCTTTTGTACTGAATGGACCCTTTTTTTACTGGTTTGGACCCCTTTTTGACTGATCTGGACCCCTTTTTTGACAAATTTTGACCCCTTCATTGATTAAGACCCCTTTTATACTGGTTTGGACCCCTTTTTTTGACAAATTTGGACCCCTTTAATACTGGTTTGGACCCCTTTAATTTATTTGGACACCTTTTTTTTTTTACTGGTTTTGACCCCTTTTTGACTGATCTGGACCCCTTTTTTGACAAATTTGGACCCCTTTTGGACTGATCTGGACCCCTTTTGTACTGGAATGGACCCTTTTTTTACTGGTTTGGACCCTTTTTTTACTGGTTTGGACCCCTTTTTCCTGGTTACCCCTTTTTTACTGGTTTGGACCCCTTTTTATTTTTACAGGTTTGGACCCCTTTTTTGACAAATTTGGACCCATTTAATTGATTTGGACACCTTTTTTTTTACTGGTTTTGACCCCTTTTTGACTGATCTGGACCCCTTTTTTGACAAATTTGGACCCCTTTTGGACTGATCTGGACCCCTTTTGTACTGGAATGGACCCTTTTTTTACTGGTTTGGACCCCTTTTTCCTGGTTACCCCTTTTTTACTGGTTTGGACCCCTTTTTATTTTTACAGGTTTGGACCCCTTTTTTGACAAATTTGGACCCATTTAATTGATTTGGACACCTTTTTTTTTTTACTGGTTTGGACCCCTTTTTGACTGATCTGGACCCCTTTTTTGACAAATTTTGACCCCTTCATTGATTAAGACCCCTTTTATACTGGTTTGGACCCCTTTTTTTGACAAATTTGGACCCCTTTAATACTGGTTTGGACCCCTTTAATTTATTTGGACACCTTTTTTTTTTACTGGTTTTGACCCCTTTTTGACTGATCTGGACCCCTTTTTTGACAAATTTGGACCCCTTTTGGACTGATCTGGACCCCTTTTGTACTGGATTTGGACCCCTTTTTTACTGGTTTGGACCCCTTTTTACTGGTTTGGACCCCTTTTTATTTTTACTGGTTTTGACCCTTTTTGACTGATCGGACCCCTTTTTTGACAAATTTGGACCCCATTTTGATGATCTGGACCCCTTTTGTCTGGCCCTTTTTTACTGGTTTGGACCCCTTTTTGTACTGATCTGGACCCCTTTTTTGTACTGTTTGGACCCCTTTTTTGACTTTTTTACGGTTTGACCCCTTTTTTGACAAATTTGGACCCATTTAATTGATTTGTGACACCTTTTTTTACTGGGTTTTGACCCCTTTTTGACTGATCTGGACCCCTTTTTACAGTTTGATTTGGACCCCTTTTGACATTCGTTTACCCCTTTTATGTATTTATGGACCCCTTTTTATACAGGTTTGACCCTTTTTTGAACATTTAATTTTGACACTTTTTTTACTGGTTTGGACCCCTTTTTGACTGATCTGGGCCCCTTTATTTGATTTGGTCCCCTTTTTTGACAAATTTTTACCCCTTTTATTGATTTAGACCCCTTTTATACTGGTTTGGACCCCTTTTTTGACAAATTTTGACCCCTTTTGTTGATTAGAATCCTTTTATTGATTTAGATAGAACCACCCCTTGTATACTGGTTTGGACCCCTCTTTTGAACAAATTTAGACCCCTTTTTTACTGGTTTAGACCCCCTTTTTTTGACAAATTTGGACCTCTTTTTTACTGGTTTGGACCCCTTTTTACTATTCTGGGCCCATATTTAGCTCGTTTTTGTTCTTTGAAATGTGCTTATACCCCCAAATGTGGCCTAGTTAGAAGTATGCAACAAATTGCCCAATCTATGGTCTTTTTAAGCTTTTTTAACTTGAGTTTTACTTTTAAAATTTGTTTTCATTCTCAGCTTTACGAGCAATCATGCGTCGTCAACGACCGCCTCAGAGAAAAACTCAAAAACACCGAAGACGAGTTGAACTCGATGAAAGCGGAAGCGGAGAAAAACGCCGCCATGGTAACCTCATTCAAAATATCAACATCGAATTCTCACTTTTTAAATTTTTCAGATTCGAAATTCTCTCTCGGAGTCGGAAAAACGCGAAAGACGAGCGATGGAAAGGAAACTTTCCGAAATGGAAGAAGAGCTCAAAGTAAGTATTCCAACCCCAAAAAACACAATTCCGACCGAAAAACCGCGTGGACGAATTTAAAAATGTTCAAATTTTCCAGCAATTACAAAAACTCAAATCCGATAATGAAAGGCTTCGAGCTGAGAATCGAGCATTGACTCGAGTTGTCTCAAAACTCACAGCTTCTCACACAAAATAGGTAATCTCAGCGTGTGAGAGTGATTTTAGGTTTTTTGCTTGATTTTAGTGTTTTTTTTTATTATTAATATTTTTTTTAATAAATTGTGCACGCTGAGGATATAAAATGATAAAATAAAAATGCAGCACAGGGCATGTTTTAAGGCTAAAAAATGAAAATTAATTCACAAAGCCTGAAGATGGGCATTATACAAAAAAAATTAAAACTTGAAAATTATATTTCTGTGTATAAAGAATTCTTAAATTTGCAATTTTGATCAAATTTGCAGCAAATTTTATAAGCTTAAATTTTGTACTTATAGCTTTTTCGCTTACAACCTACGGTTTTTGAGATATTGGCGAAAAATGGGAAAAATTCGCTAATATCTCGAAAACCGTGGGTCGTAGGTGAAAACATGTTAAGTACAAAATTGAAGCTTATCAAATTTGCTACAAATTTGATTAAATAAGATTTTTTGTAGGACCAACCGCTTCTGCAAAACGGGATTTTCAATTTTGACCTCCAAAATTGTTAACTCCTAGATGAAGTCTTGCCCAAAATTGAAAATCCCGTTTTTTTGTCGCCTAGTAGTTCAGAAACGGTTGGTCCTACAAAAAATCTCAGTACATCAAATTTGTAGAAAATTTTATAAGCTTTAATTTTGTGCTTATAACTTTTTCACCTACGACCTACGGTTTACGAGATTTTGGCAAAAAAACCAAACTTTTTTTTTTAAATTAATTTTAGCCTTTTGCTTGATGTAGTTGGACTATTCCTTCTTACGTTTTCGTAAAGGCTTACAGAAAAGAATAATATATTCGCAGAAGTCGTTCCTTATAATGGCTTCTGCAGCCCGAAATTATTGACAAAGAAATTTTGCTTGTGCGAATTTGTAGAGAAAATTTGAGTGGGATTTTTTTTTAAGTTTTTTCAATTTCTTGTAGGATAGAATCCATCGAATACTATGAAATCGATCAATTAATTCCAGGACGAGTATTTTTCGAGTAATCACCAAAAAGCTTCCCAAAAACCGGAAGTCCAAACGTCCATAACTTCCTCAGACAATTTTTGACTGATTTTATTGATCAAATAAGGAAGTTATGGACGTTCCGGCCGCAATAGCTTCTTTCCTTTGGAAATCAGCTAGAGTGAGACGCGTCACAAATTTTTTGTGTGAATTTTTTAGGCTGTTTTTGAACCTTTGTATAATTAAGACCCTTTTTAGGCTGATAACCTCCATAATTCACAAAATGCGCTTTTCAAAGTGTACATTCTAACAAGACTTGATCGCATGTTCTCTTTGAACCTCTTTCCGCACAATTCGAACTTTTCTTTTTCTGTTCCAGACTCTCGAGAAGCTCAAGCAAGAAAACCAGAGGCTGAAAGACGAAAACGGAGCCCTCATCCGGGTCATAAGCAAATTATCAAAATGACCTGCTCCATGTACATTTTTACCGATTTTTATCCATAGCATTAACTAACAAAAGAAAAAAGCCTCATGTACTTATTTTTAGCTATTGTATAGTTTTTAATGTATAAAATATCAAATAATTGTATAAAATATTTATTCGCTGCTCGGCAGCTTTTCTGGGCATTTTTAAACGGCTTCATCGCATTCCTGAATATTTTTTCGACGGAAAATGAAGCTAATTTTGGATTGTCTTTCTTAATAAATGCGTTTCAAGCCCAAATTTTAAGGCTAAATTATTTTTTTCTATAAACGCATTTCTCCCGCTTTTGTAAATATTTTAATTTATTCGCTTTTTTTATGTTTCTGCTGGTCACTTAGGAGTTTAAATGCACTCTCTAACCTGTTCAATGTTCTAACCTTTTTTTTGTTATCTAGTCTCTAGTTCTTTTTATTACCACCAGGGTTTTAAACGGTTTCAAAAATTAAACAAAAAATCAATTCGGTGCAATATTTTTATAGCTTGTTCCATATTATATTTATTTATTAAGCACTCGTTGGAAAATAACACCCTGTATATTTTTTTAACTCGCTTTTAGGCGTTAGAAAAAAGATTAGGTGAAAGGGAAAATATTCAGCCTTGAGGGAAATTTTTTTCCCCTTTTTCACTTTACCGATATTTTTTTATATTTTAGATTTTTAATTAAAAATCGTGCCTTTTTGCTTGTGTTAGGGCCATTCTTATTTTTTATTTTGGTTAGTTTATAATGTGGAACATTAAACTGGAAAAAAAAAATCTTCCCTTTTTTAGAGTATACTGTAAAAAAAACTGATCTTATTGTATTGGCTTTTTGAAAATTAATTAAACTTAAAAATATTTTGATTATTTCATTTGAGTTTTCCTAAATTGTGGAGTGTTTGGCGACCATGGTTATAGAATGTCCAACCATCATCAATGGCGTGGTTGGACATTTTTTTTCCTGGCCGAAAAACCATGATTTTGAGTATTTTGAAGAAAAATAGTCTCTTTGAAGTTATTTTGGAGGTTTTTTTAAACTAAAATTAGTCGTTACAAATTTCGATTTTGAGGTTTTAGACGAAAATTTGTCTCTTAAAACCTGCTTTTGAGGTTTTTGACGAAAAACCACTTTTAAAAGTTTGATTTTGAGGTTTTTGGACGAAAATTAGGCGTTACAAATGCCGATTTTGAGGTTTTTGACGACGATTTGGCTCTTAAAACGTTGATTTTGAGGTTTATGGATGCAAAATTGGCTCTTAAAACCATGATTTTGAGTTTTTTGACGAAAAATTGTCTCTTTGAAGTTGATTTTGAGGTTTTTGGACGGAAATCGGGCGTTACAAATGTCGATTTTGAGGTTTTTGACGACGATTTGGCTCTTAAAACCTTGATTTTGAGTTTTTTGACGAAAAATAGTCTCTTTGAAGTTGATTTTGAGGTTTTTGGACGGAAATCAGGCGTTGAAAATGTCGATTTTGAGGGTTTTGACGACGATTTGGCTCTTAAAACCTTGATTTTGAGATTTTTGACGAAATATGGCTCTTAAAAACTTTGATTTTGAGGTTTTTGGACGAAAATTAGGCTTAGCGAATGTTGATTTTGAGGTTTTTGGACGAAAATTAGGCTTAGCGAATGTTGATTTTGAGGTTTTTGGATGCAAAATTGGCTCTTAAAACCATGATTTTGAGTTTTTTGACGAAAAATTGTCTCTTTGAAGTCGATTTTGAGGTTTTTGACGAAAAATGGCTCTTAAAACTTTGATTTTGAGGTTTTTGAACAGAAATCAGGCGTTAAAAATGTCGATTTTGAGGTTTTTGACGACGATTTGGCTCTTTGAACCTTGATTTTGACGAAAAATGGCTCTTAAAACTTCGATTTTGAAGTTTTCGGACGAAAATTAGGCTTTACAAATGTTGATGATTACGCTTACGCTTGACTCTACCAGCCCACGATTTTGATTTTACGATTTTGAAGTCGAAATTTTGATTTGATGCATGAATTGAACAGGTTGGTTAATAAGACATGAAATCTTTATTAATCTTTGTAATTTGAAAGGAACAAAATAATTTTTTTTTATTTTTTTTCATGGAACAAAATAAATACGAGGTTGTTAAAAGAAAGAAAATTAAGAGAAAAACTGAGACTGGAGCTCCTTTAAGATGACGGTCGAAGGGGATGCGTGCATGACATGGAATCCGGAAACCTTTCCAAATAACGCTTCTCGCGGATGTATTTTACAGTAATGAGTTTTCCTAAAAAATATATCAATGATGGCATTGCGATGTCAAAATTTGTAAGTTGTAGATAAAAAATAGAAGTTACCATCAAACCAGGATCCATGAAGGGCACGATAAGCGATTCCAGCATCTAAAGCAGAAGCGCACTTGATGTAGACACATCCTTCGCGTGATTGGCGATCTACGACGACATGGAGGACTTTTGATTTTCCGCACTTTTCCAAAATGGCGTCCACAACAGTAGTGACCCAATCGTCGCCTTCTTCTTGTTCAGCGTCGAACATGTGGCGAATCTTCAAACACGGGGTCGGGCTATCAGGCAAAGCATTCATGCTCCCTTCGATTGTATCGAATGCTTGTCCTTGCCATGTTTTACGTTTTCTGAAACGAAATTATCATCAAGTAGCCCAGTCAAACTAAGTCTGGGGGTGGAAAAAAAATAAGGTATTTTGTTTATCCACGGAAATGTGTAGGGGTTGGTCCCATGATTAACCAAAAAAAAGTCCATAACCGAAACCTGTGCGCTTTGGCGTCAGGAGCGTTTTTAAGGTGATTTTTTTCGTTTTTTCGCCAATATCTCGAAAACCGTAAATAGTAGGCGAAATAATTTTTAGTACAAAATTAAAGATAATTAAATTTCCTATAATTTTGAGCTGATACGATTTTTTGTAGGACCAAACGTATCGGAGCTACGAGGTTCCAAAAAAACCATGGTTTTCTATTTTGACCTCTGAAGGACAGAAAACGTCATCTAATCAAAAAAGTGTACTTAATAAAAGTTGTAGAGAATTTAATTACCTTCAAGAACCAACCCTCAAAAAAAATTAACGGTCAAAAGTTGGGGGTGGGGGTAAATTTCAAAATATTTCAAAATTTCATTCAAAAATTGAAATTTCAAAAAAATGAATAAAATCAAAATTAAGGTTTATAAAATTTGCTACAATTTTGATTTACTAAGATTTTTTGTAGGACCAAACGTTTCTGAGCTACGAGGTGACAAAAAAGCGGGATTTTTGAGTTTTTGCTATAAAAAGAGTAAGATTTCAGTGTTTTGAAATTTACCCCCACCCCTACCAGTTGATTTTTAAATGATTCTCGATAGTTGATTTTAAATGGAAATTGAATGATCTACAACGTTTACTTAGCATGCTTTTTTGATTAGAAAACGCCTTCCTTTCTTTTTTCCGACTTTTCTAAAATCTTCCTTTTTTTATAGCAAAAACTCGAAAATCCCGCTTTTTTGGAACCTCGTAGCTCAGAAACGTTTGGTCCTACAAAAAATCTTAGGAAATCAAATTTGTAGCAAATTTTATACACCTCAATTTTGATTTTTTCATTTTTTTGAAATTTCAATTTTTGAATGAAATTTGTTTTTTTTTTTAAATCTACCCCCACCCCCGACTTTTAACCGTTAATTTTTTTTTGAGGGTTGGTTCTTAAAGGTAATTAAATTCTCTGCAACTTTTATTAAGTACACTTTTTTGATTAGATGACGTCTTCTGTCCTTTAGAGGTCAAAATAGAAAACCATGGTTTTGTTGGAACCTCGTAGCTCCGATACGTTTGGTCCTACAAAAAATCGTATCAGCTCAAAATTATAGGAAATTTAATTATATTTAATTTTGTACTAAAAATTATTTGGCCTACTATTAACGGTTTTCGAGATATTGGCGAAAAAACGAAAAAAATCACCTTAAAAACGCTCCTGACGCCAAAGCGCACAGGTTTCGGTTATGTACTTTTTTTTGGTTAATCATGGGACCAACCCCTACACATTTCCGTAGAGAAACAAAATACCTTATTTTTTTCTTTTATTTGGCCTTTTCGGGCTTAGTTTGACTGGACTAAAGGACAAGAATTTGAGCTTACCCAGAAGGAGAAGACGAGGAAGCCAACCAACGCCAAACTTCAAAATTTTCGCCTTCAAAAGTTTGAACTTCAGTCCTCAAACGGCTATCACCTTTAAGAAGTTCTACAGCATCGGGCCACAATTTTGTGTCTTTTTTACGATCTTCCAATGATAAAAGTTGATCTCGAACATGATCGATGGGAACTACCCCGTTCGGCCCTTGGCATGCTGAACTCACCAAATCGATTATTTGCATCGCCAATTTATTAACTTCTTCTTTATGGATCGCTTGACGTCTGAACCACCATCGAACCGAAAGGTACCCGATGAAAAGAACCAGGAAAACTAAAATAAAAAATTAAGTTAAATCCCTTCTTGCCAGCAACATTCATCAAACTTGGAATTTCCCTAAAATAATCCCCCCCCCCTTGTTTTTGTGAATTCCATTATTTCTGTATCTTTGAAAAACGCTCTATACATTCAAGATATACAGTGTTAACACTTTCAATATGGATTTTATGACAGAACGTTGAAATGCCTATAATTTCCACAATTTTTGACCTTTTTTATCGATATACAGGCATGAGTGGACCAGCATCTGGCAGACTTTTGACTTGATGAAAAAAAGAATTTAAGTAAACCCCCCTGGATTTTAGTGAGGAATTGATTAGGATCAATAATTTCTGGATCAGACATACAGGGTGCTCCAGAACGACACTAACTTCGTTATTTTAAGTGTGAACCTCATGTTTTGATCAAGGAAATCGATTTTGTGGTTGATTTCAAGTAACTTTTACTCAGAACACTTTTTTGGTAGGACCAAACGTTCTGGAGTTATGCAGGTCCATGTTAAATGGCACTTTACTCCTGAACGTTTGGTCCTAACAAAAAAGTGTTCTAAGCAAAAGTTACTGGAAATCAACCAAAAAATCGATTTCCATGGTCAAAACATGGGTTCACACTTGAAATAACGAAGTTAGGGTCGTTTTTGAGCTCCCTGTAAGTCGAATCCAAAATTTTTTGATCCCAATCAATTCCTCACTAAAATCCAAGGGGGGTTTACTTAGATACTTTTTTTCGTCTGGTCAAACTTGTGGCAGATATTTGGAAGTCCATGTTAAGTGGCACAGTATTTGTAACCGCAGAACGTTTGGTCCTATCAAAAAAGTGTTCTGAGCAAAAGTTACAGGAAATGAAGCATAAAATCGATTTCCATGGTCAAAACATGGGGTTCATACATAAAATAACGAAGTTAGGGTCGTTCTGGTGCACCCTGTATATCGAATCCAAAAGTTATTGATCCCAATCAATTCCTCACTAAAATCTAAGGGGAGTTTACTTAAATACTTTTTTTCGTCAGATCAACACTCTAGCCAGCACACCCTGTTTATCGACAAAATCAAAATTACGAGCAAAATATAAGCATTTTGTGTCCAAGAAGGGTGTTGTACATTCACCGAGGGGTCATTTTGACCCATCAACCATTTCTAATTCCATACCTAGAGCCACTTTGAACAACAAAGTCGCCACAAAGTACAATTTGACGAACAAAGAGCAGAAAAAAGTAAGCGGCGGTTTCGTAAACAAAAATCCGTTAACATCAGTCTCGACATTCAATCTTCGATTGTGTTCCAATAAAACTTTCACGTTTTTCAAATTCAACTCGACATCATGAATACTCTAAAATGCAAATCAAACAATCTTTTTCGTCAAATAAAATTATTTACCAGTTTGTTATCATTGTTTAAGATTATCTGCGTGATTTCAGAATTGAGAAAATAAATTGAGGACATCAACGATGAACAAGGTAAAGACAATAAATGACTTTCGAGTGCGCTGTAGAAAACTTTGAATATTCTCATAGTCATACGTTGATCTCTAGGAAGTATGCAGTCCTAAAAATGAATTATAAAATGTACATTTTAACATAAAAAATAACTTACTCCATGTGCTCCTTCTCCTCCACAAACTGGAAATTCCAAATCTAAAAATAAGGGAAAATTTGCTGGGTAAATGGTAACATCTATCTAGAATGTATGGAGAGCGTTTTTTGGATTGAAAATTTAAATTTAGAACTCTGATAGAAAATTTATGATCTTTCCGAGATTTGCCCATAAAATTCAATATTCAAAGAAAACCTACCTGAGCCAACTTGGACGCCAACTTCGGCATGCATGTTTGTGTAAGTGATGCCGAGAAGGATAAAAAATGCGAGAAGGACGGTAAGCAAGATGCTCGAGACTGAAAAATCGATGGAAAACCATTTTTCTCCGGATATGTTCGGATGGCCTCTAGAGTGGGTTATGCTGTATCCTTTACTTGGGCTGTAAAAACAAATATTAAACGGTTAAAAAGTCAAAGATGTTTACCCTTGGCTAAATTTCGCATAAACCGGTGTCGTCGGAGAATCTTCATCATCGCTTTCTTTGATATCGTCTTTAAACCTCGATGTGGTCAATCCAGCTCTCGCTATAAAGAAAACAAAATATTAACAAATGCGGCACTTCTGGCAACACTGGAATCCAACAAAGTTGGCCTTTTTTCATCCCAAAAAGTTGACAATTGACATTGTTGCCAGTTTGTGTGATCTATGGCAAATTGGACTACTTTGTTGGGACTAATTTGGCAACATTGGAATCCAACAAAATCGGCTTTTTTTTTTCATCAAACAAAATTGACAATTTGACATTGTTGCCACTTTGTGTAATTTATGGCAAATTGGGCTACTTTGTTGGGCGTAATCTGGCAACACTGGAATCCAACAAAGTTGGCCATTTTTCATCCCACAAAGTTCATAATTGGGCACTGTTGCCAGTTTGTGTGATCTATGGCAAACTGGGCTACTTTGTTGAGCCTAATTTGGCAACACTGGAATTTAACAAAGTCGGCCTTTTTTCATCCCACAAAGTTGACAATTTGACATTGTTGCCACGTTGTGCGATTTATGGCAAATTGGGCAACTTTGTTGGTCGTAATTTGGCAACACTGGAATCCAACAAAGTTGGCCTTTTTTCATCCCACAAAGTTGACAATTTGACATTGTTGCCAGTTTGTGTGATTTATGGCAAATTGGACTACTTTGTTGGGCGTCATTTGGCAACACTGGAATCCAACAAAGTTGACCTTTTTCATCCCACAAAGTTGACAATTTGACATTGTTGCCACTTTGTGTGATTTATGGCAAATTGGGCTACTTTGTTGGGCGTTATTTGGCAACACTGGAATCCAACAAAGTTGGCCTTTTTTCATCCCACAAAGTTGACAATTGGGCACTGTTGCCAGTTTGTGTGATCTATGGCAAACTGGGACTACTTTGTTGAGCGTCATTTGGCAACACTGGAATCCAACAAAGTTGGCCTTTTTCATCCCACAAAGTTGACAATTTGACATTGTTGCCACTTTGTGTGATTTATGGCAAATTGGACTACTTTGTTGGGCGTCATTTGGCAACACTGGAATCCAACAAAGTTGACCTTTTTCATCCCACAAAGTTGACAATTTGACATTGTTGCCAGTTTGTGTGATATATGGGAAATTGGGCTACTTTGTTGGGCGTAATCTGGCAACACTGGAATCCAACAAAGTCGGCCTTTTTTCATCCCACAAAGTTGACAATTTGACATTGTTGCCAGTTTGTGTGATATATGGCAAATTGGGCTACTTTGTTGGGCGTAATCTGGCAACACTGGAATCCAAAAAGTGGCAATCTGACATTGTTGCAACTTTGTGTGATATATAGCGAATTGGGCTACTTTGTTGGAAGTAATCTGGCAACACTGGAATCCAACAAAGTTGGCCTTTCATCATCCCACAAAGTTGACAATTTGGCATCGTTGCCAGTTTGCGTGATTTATGGCAAATTGGGCTACTTTGTTGGGCGTTATTTGGCAACACTGGAATCCAACAAAGTTGGCCTTTCTTCATCCCACAAAGTTGACAATCTGACATTGTTGCCAATTTGTGTGATTTATAGCGAATTGGGCAACTTTGTTGAGCGTAATCTGGCAACACTGGAATCCAACAAAGTTGACCATTTTTCAATCCACAAAGTTGACATTGTTGCCAGTTTGTGTGATCTATGGCAAATTGGGAAACTTTGTTGGGCCTAATCTGGCAACACTGGAATCCAACAAAGTTGATTTTGTCATCCCTCAAGGTCAACCCTTAGAATCAACTACAAAAAGTAATGCTTTCAATGTTGAATGATTTCTACAATAAACGTCCACAACTTCCACAATTTTTGATCGATTTTAGCGATAATTATATGGTTAGAAAGCTATTTCAATGAGTTTTCCAACGGCATAAAAATCCAATAAATTCGTCCAAAGCTAAGGAAGTTATGGCTGTTTAAACTTGCAATGTTGCATGATTCCATGACTGAAACCTCCCTAATATTTGTCCAATTCATTCGATACTTAAACAGCTTTCAAATGGTATATATTTAATTGGTCAAAAATCGCGGAAATCGCAGAAAAATAAAGGTTAATTAATTGTTGAAACTGCCTGTTGGCAAAAATTAACCTGAAATTCTAGTGGGAGTTGGTTTTCTGTTATAAGGCGATGTAAACTGATCCCTAAATGGAGAATCAGTCCTTGAAGTCGGGCTCGCTCTTAATTCTTGGAGGAGACGACGTGCGGCATTTGTTTCTTCTTCCAGGACCTCAATACTTGATTTTCCTCTGAAAGGTTCAGTGTCGAACATCGTGGAATCGGCCGTAGGCTGCATTGAAAGACGGGGACGAGGAGGCGATGGCTGACGGGGACGAGGCGACTGCTGCTTAACAGGCGAGTGAGACCTTGTAGGGCGAAAAGTCACTTCAGGTTCGAGCATCGTAGAACTCGCAACCGGCGAAGGACGACTCCGAACAGGTGAAGGCGGCTGTCGAGCTGGAGAATGCGACTTCGCTTGCCTACCAGGAGATTGCGACTTTGCTGACCCTCTCCCTGGCGATTTCGTCCTTGAACTTCTATTCGGTTCTTCCTCATTTAACATAGAACCATCTTGTTCCAGCCTCCTTTGTATTTTCTTCAAAATGACCCTTCTCGTCGATGGTATCACTGGGGTCGTCGGCATCCCCAATTCCATCATCATCCTCCTTATTTCTTCATTGGACAAACTCTCCAAGTCCTCCATGATGAAACTAAAACAAACGCAATATCGAGATCAGAGGTTAGAAAACAAATTTTTAATTTTAAACTTTTCAACGTGCAACAGGTAATATGCCGCAGCATAGTCATGAAATGACATGGTTACTTTTTGATGATAACAATTATTTTTGATATATTATGATAAGAAAACAACATTTAATGGCAAAAATTACGTTACCGGCGGGTTTTGGGACGTGTATGAGTAAAAAAGTGAGAAAAAAAATTGAAAAAACGAGTTGCTAGGCCTAAAAAAGAGATGAGGCGTCCGCCGTCCAAAATCAGCTTTGAGACTTCGCAGTTCGCACGCCCAACGGTCAAGATCGAAACAACTAATCGATTGTTCGAATTATACCAAATTTGATGTTTTTATCCTTTATTTGAGTAATTTTGGGTTAAACATTAAACGAAAACAATTTTTTGTTTAATTATTGACTGATTTTGATTTAAATATTGAGCGATTCTTTGGGAAAAGTAATATTTTTAGTTGTCGATGTTGATGTATCGATTATTTTAAAGACAAGATTGCCAACGGTAAACGGTAATGGTGGCCCCTCCACAGTTTTCTTTTCATTTTGCTCCCTTCATTCGAAACGTTTTCAAATTGAACCAAAGATTTTTTTATAGTTTTTACCTTGCAAAAGGTGTACTATTTTATGATTTTATCATGTTTTAGGACTATAAGGTTGTTTTAAATCCAAGTACGTCATCCACCCCGTGGGCTTCGTTCGCCATTTTGAAAAACGTAAAAAATCGGTACTTTTTTTGGTTTTTGGCCTCTAGCTCAAATACTATGCGTTTTAACGACTTATACACTAAGTAAAAAATGAAAGATAATCAAATTTTGAGTAAAATGAGGTTTCGAAAGTTAACATCGGTTAAGCCTTTGAGGAGATATCGATGGTCAAAGTTGACCAGTTGTTATCTCGTGCGGTTTGCAAACGTTTCTAAACCACGAATGATGTAGGACTCAGAATTTTTGCAAAATTTTCTTCAGGACTTTTAAAATTTCAAAATCATTACTCCGAAAAACCAATATTCTTGATATGGGGTAAGATTGGGAGGGTTTTGGAGAGGTCTGTAGAGGGGGAAATATTTGAGAAAGTTCGAGTCATGCCTACTCCATGCCACATTTTTTATTATTTTTCATCAGCTAAAAACCCACTCTCATTCTAAGCACCCAGTCCTCATTTGCCTCTAACTATACACCATAAACACCTAACAAATGCATTCTTTGACCTGAAAATCCCGAGAAAAAAATCAAATTCTGTAAAGGCAGTTAGTAGGTCTTCCTAATAGGATATGAAAACGGGTTGGGGCCGGCATAGTGGCTGTATTCATTACGTGCCTTACGTAACTGTTTGCCTCCCTTATTATCTTATATCAGTCTTATCGTACGTTCTAGTCCTCCGGAGACGTTTTATAAATCATTGACAAGTCGATATCATTACCCTCTTTGTTTCTTTTGTTTTTTTAACGTTCAGTTCGTATGCAGGAAACCAAATTATGCCACTTAACATAAACACAGCGCCTCCTCGATCGATCAATTTCATCGACGCGATGGCGTAAAAAGTCTTTTTAAACACCAAACTTTTAAGGTAAATTTTGTCCTCTGCATTTTTTTTGTGTGTGTTTTTGCTGATTTTTGATGTTTGTAAATGAATGCATTTACCCTGCCTTAATTTTAACGAATGTGTAATAAAATATGGACATTTTAATTATTTGAATTTAACAGAAGTCTTACGGAATTGGAAGTAAACAGAGAAAAGTTATATTACTGCTAGATTTTATTGAATAATTGAAAGTTTTTAGTTTAAAGGTAGAGTCCGGCGTTCGCCAGCAGTCGCAGCGAGATTTTTAACTCTTGTTAATTTTATTGACACAAAGGCAAAGTTGTTTTCTTATATTTCGTAGTTCTTATCCAAATTATACATGTTAAATAATTCATACCCGAAGTAGAATATGATCCCGAAAATGACTTAAGCTCGATTTCGACTCACCCCGAATTATTGACAAAACAGATATTAAATACTTAAATGTGAATTCCCTAGGCTCTTGGATTATTTAAATAAGCCATTTTGTTAAAAGTAATACGAATTAAATCATTAAGCAGATGCGAGGGAGGCTAGTGAGAATATCGAACCTTTTTTTGGGACTGCGGAGTCCATAGATAGCAAACCCTCGCGTCGAAGGAGCATTAGGCCTCCCCCCGGGCCAGTGTGTGTCCCATTGAGACTACCATGCACCGGAGTTGCCTTATCCCCCCTCCGGGCGTTTTTCAACCTTTAAGGCGCCCTATGGTGCGTGGAAGGCGACATCAAGAGTGGCGATTACAAGCCGCCAGGTACATTAAGATCTGTGTCATAAGGCGCC
>JAGWEN010001069.1:0-41937 GCA_018703685.1 Orius laevigatus
CATTAGCTCATTTTGGATCTCCACTGTCAAGTCTAGCGTGTTCGAATTAAAGCATATTTTTAATTTCATATTTTATAAATAGTCCAGTCGCTTCCAGGGGGTCTGCTGGAAGGAATTGGGGACTTATTGAAACTTTTACAGTTTGTTCGGGGCTATGGTGGGATGACTCTCTTAATTTTTCCAACTCGAGAAACCTATGCTACCCTCAGGAGGGGCGAAAAACCAAGCTGATTTTCGGTTTTTTGCCTATGAGTCCTAAACTAAGCGTTTTATGTCAGAACACACTCTATTCAATATTGTAGAGCATACAATTTTCAACAATTTATAACTTAATAAATTTTCGAAAATATATTCTCGTGTCCAAAAAATGTCAAAAATTAAGCTAAAAGAGGCCTGTCGTAGTCTAACGTAATCTAGATTTAAAATTCCTTAAGTATTCAAAAAGGGTCAAAATATGTACATCAATAAAAGATGCCCTAGTGTCCAAAAAAATGATTCTTCCGAAAGAACAAAATCTAGTTTAAAGGGCATCTAGTATCCAAAAACGTTCAAAAATCAAGGTAAAAAGGGGCCTATTTGTTGTAAAGGAATATGTAGTATCTAGTTAAAGGGACCTTTAGTGTCCCAAAATGACCTAAAATCAAGCTAAAATGGGCCATTTTTGTCGTAAATGAATAGTATCTAGTTAAAAGGTCTCCTAGTGACCAAAAAAATGATCGAAATATAAGCTAAAAGGGCCATTTTCGTCCTAAACGAATAAAATCTAGTTTAAAGGGCCTCTATTGTCCAAAAATCAAGCTAAAAGGGTCCATTATTTGTCGCAAAAGTTACAAGGGCCCCTGGTGCCAAAAAAGGATCAAACTCAAGCTAAAAAGGTCCTTTTTTGTCATTAAGCCCCCTGGGGTCTAAAAAAGGATCAAACGTCAAGCTCGCCTAAAGTGAAATGATCTTAAGATCTTAAGAATCTTAATTGCCTAAATTGGACAAAAATCGTGTTGGACGTTATTTTTAATTATATATTATGGTCCTGGGGCCTCCAAGCACCTTCCACAATAGCTTCTTTCCTTTTAGAAAAAAAAAAAATAAAAAAAATAAAATAAATTTCATTGGTAAAATGACCCATATATTTATAAATAAAAAAAAACCAACCACTTTGATCAGGTGAAAATCATCTTTTACGTCTAATTAAACGTAGTTTGCCTTGGTTTATATTTCTAAGGGGGGAAAATAGTTCGAGTGAGTTTTTTTTTGCATCAGTTACGTATCAGCTATGTTAAAGACTTTTTTGTTGCATTTTTTCCCTTCGGACCTTTCACTTTTTTATGTCTTTTCTTCTTTCGATCTCTACAAGGAAGTTTTTATGTTACTAATTCGAGTGTTATGTATACATAGGTACCAAAAATATTCTTTGTTGGAAAGCTATATTAAAATTAATTATTTTTTTATTATTAATTTATTTTTATTATAAATATATTATTTTGATCTATTGTAAAATTTTCTTCGTTTTCGGAAAGTTTGGTACTAGGGGAAGGAGCCACGGGGAAGTGCGCCGCCGCGAGCCGTTATCGATTTCCCCTTTTATCCCAGCAAAACAATTTTATTTTATAAAATATAAAAATTAATTAAAAACGATATGCTATGTGAAAAACATTTGGTTTAAATATCAAAGTAATCTGAAGCTCTATGTATTTACTAAAAAAAAATAAATAAAATAAATAAAAATAAAATAAAAAAGTATAGCTACTGCAACATTTTAGTCCAGTCAATATATACATTGAACATGGAAAAAATTGGGGACTTTTTGAAACTTTTACAGTGGTGGGATGACTCTCTTAATTTTTCCAACTCGAGAAACCTGTGCTACCCTCAGGAGGGGCGAAAAACCAAGCTGATTTTCGGTTTTTGTGATCCCAGAACGCCCTGATCACGAATATATGTCTCTAAGCCCGGAGCCCAGGGGCGGACTGGGACCTTAGGGTGTGGGTGGGTTTTCAGTTAAGGGGGAGCCCGATGGAGGGGGGGGGGAGGCAGAAAATTTTGACAGAAAATTGGCTTTTAGAAAAATATATTAGGCAAAAAGGTTCCCAAACTTTTTCAGAGTGCGCCCCCCTTTTAAACAAATTAAATCCTTTGCCCCCCCCCAAAAAGTTTTGAATGTTAACTTTGAGGTTTTTGGAAGAAATTTAGGGTTTTAAAACGTTGATTTTGAGATTTTTTGACAAATATATTTTTATAATCATGATTTTGAGGTTTTTGACAAAAAATTGTCAATTTAAAGTTAATTTTGAGGTTTTTTGACGAAAATTAGGCATCATAAATGATGATTTCGAGGTTTTTTGACGAAAATTAGGAATCATAAATGTTGATTTCGAGGTTTTTTGACCAAAATTAGGCTATAAAAGTGTTGATTTTGAGGTTTTTTCACGAAAATTAGGCATCATAAATGTTGATTTCGAGGTTTTTTTTGACGAAAATCAGGCTTTTAAAAAGTTGATTTTGAGGTTTTTGGACGAAAATTAGGCATCATAAATGTTGATTTCGAGGTTTTTTTACCAAAATTAGGCTTTAAAAATGTTGATTTTGAGATTTTTTTGACAAAAATTGGTCTTACAACCATGATTTTGAGGTTTTTGACGAAAATTAGGCATCTTAAATGTTGATTTCGAGGTTTTTTTGACGAAAATCAGGCTTTTAAAAAGTTGATTTTGAGGTTTTTGGACGAAAATTAGGCATCATAAATGTTGATTTCGAGGTTTTTTTACCAAAATTAGGCTTTAAAAATGTTGATTTTGAGATTTTTTTGACAAAAATTGGTCTTACAACCATGATTTTGAGGTTTTTGACGAAAATTAGGCATCTTAAATGTTGATTTTGAGGTTTTTTGACGAAAATTAGGCTTTTAAAAAGTTGATTTTGAGGTTTTTGGACGAAATTAGGCATCATAAATGTTGATTTCGAGGTTTTTTTTTAACCAAAATTAGGCTTTAAAAATGTTGAGTTTGAGATTTTTTTGACAAAAATTGGTCTTACAACCATGATTTTGAGGTTTTTGACGAAAATTAGGCATCTTAAATGTTGATTTTGAGGGGTTTTTTGTTTTTGTTTTTTGAAGAAAATTTAACTATTAAAATGTTGATTTTGTGGTTTTTGGACGAAAATTAGGCTTCATAAATGTTGATTTCGATGTTTTTTGACGAAAATCAGGCTTTTAAAAAGTTGATTTTGAGGTTTTTGGACGAAAATTAGGCATCATAAATGTTGATTTCGATGTTTTTTGACGAAAATCAGGCTTTTAAAAAGTTGATTTTGAGGTTTTTGGACGAAAATTAGGCATCTTAAATGTTGATTTCGAGGTTTTTTTTAACCAAAATTAGGCTTTAAAAATGTTGATTTTGAGATTTTTTGACAAAAATTGGTCTTACAACCATGATTTTGAGGTTTTTGACGAAAAATTGTCAATTAAAAGTTGATTTTGAGGGGTTTTTAAACGAAAATTAGGATATTATTAATGTTGATTTCGAGGTTTTGGACGAAAATTAGGCATCTTAAATGTTGATTTTGAGGGGTTTTTTGTTTTTGTTTTTTGACGAAAATTTAACTATTAAACTGTTGATTTTGAGGTTTTTGGACGAAAATTAGGCATCATAAATGTTGATTTCGAGGTTTTTTGACCAACATTAGGCTTTTTAAATGTTGATTTTGAGGTTTTTGGACGAAAATTAGGCTTCATAAATGTTGATTTCGAGGTTTTTTGACCAAAATTAGGCTTTTAGAATGTTGATTTTGAGGTTTTTGACGAATATTTGGGGATATTTGTATTCAAAAATAACGCTAAAAAAAAAAAAAAAAACTGACCCGGGGGGCGCTGCCTCTACTTATTCTCGGGGGGGCGCAGGTGGGTTCTGTCCACCCCCCCCGGGCCAGTCCGCCCCTGCCGGAGCCTACATCGCATCGACTGCAATAGCTTAATTTCCTTTGGAAATCAGCTAAAAGATAGCAGATAAGCTCTAAAGGAAGGAATTGGGGGTTTGAGCAACTTTAGTTAAACTTGATTGATCCAGATGAGGAGATCCTTCTAGAGATTACTAAATGGTATGACAGGAATTACTTGATGTTGCCAACACGCTACATATAAGGTTGAAAAATTCCCTTGATATCGATGGCAAGTGTCTTAAAATACAATGGAGGGAATCAGGTAAAACGAGGTTGAAATTCAAGTTAAGGGACACACGTGAGAGAACTAGATCTAGTCGTTAATTCTAATTTTGAATGGGAAAGGAAGGATGCCAATTTGGTTAAACCTACACTTGGAGAGAAAAAAAAATTGCTCAGTGAAGTCACGTCACTATCATTCAAGGACAAATTTCGTCAGAAACTAGTGAAAGACCAACATATTCATTTACTAATACCTACTTATTGAATGAAATTGGATCAAAGGAAAGATTTTTATTTTTTTAAATAATCCAGGGCCATCCAGGAGATCGGGAAATTCAAGAAGTGTCGTTTTGATCCTTTTTTTTTAGGCACAATTGGCCCTTTTTGACCAAATTTCGTTAATTTACGACAATTATTAGGGCCCTTTTAGATTAACCACAAAAAAGTCCATAACCGAAACCGGTTCGCTTTGGACGCTAGAGCGTTTTTAATGTGATTTTTTTCGTTTTTTCCTAATATCTCGAAAACCGTAGGTCGTAGGTGAAAAGATATTTAGTACAAAATTAAAGATAATTAAATTTCCTATAATTTTGAGCTGACACGATTTTTTGTAGGACCAAACGTATCGGAGCTACGAGGTTGCAAAAAAACATGGTTTTCTATTTTGACCTCTGAAGGACAGAAGACGTCATCTAATCAAAAAAGTGTACTTAATAAAAGTTGTAGAGAATTTAATTACCTATAAGAACCAATCCTATTGACGGTCAAAAGTCGGGGGTGGGGGTAAATTTCAAAAAATTTCAAAAAAAAACAAAAACATTTCACTCAAAAATTGAAATTAAAAAAAAATGAATAAAAACAAAATTAAAGTTTATAAAATTTGCTATAAGTTTGATTTACTACGATTTTTTGTAGGACCAAACGTTTCTGAGCTACGAGGTGACAAAAAAGCGGGATTTTCGAGTTTTTCCTATGAAAAAAGATTTCAGAAAAGTCGGAAAAAATCATGGAAGGCGATATCCTATCAAAAAAGCATACTAAGTAAACGTTGTAGAGAATTCGATTTCCATTAAGAATCAACTATCGAAAAGCCATTAACGATCAACAGGAATGGGTGGGGGTATATTAAAAAAACTTTTTTGCGTTGATTCTGTTGACTGCCTATCTGGTGAAAGTTAATTTTTTTAGGGTTGGTTCTTAAAGGTAATAAAATTCTCTACAACTTTTATTAAGTACACTTTTTTGATTAGTTGACGTCTTCTGTCCTTCAGAGGTCAAAATAGAAAACCATGTATTTTTTTGCAACCTCGTAGCTCCGATACGTTTGGTCCTACAAAAAATCGTATCAGCTCAAAATTATAGGAAATTTAATTATCTTTAATTTTGTACTAAAAATCTTTTCGCCTACGACCTACTGTTTTCGAGATATTAGGAAAAAACGAAAAAAATCACATTAAAACGCTCTAGCGTCCAAAGCGCACGGGTTACAGTTATGGACTTTTTTGTGGTTAATCAGAGGACCAACCCCTACACATTTCCGTGGATAAACAAAATATTTTTTTTCCACCCCCAGGCTTAGTTTGACTGGACTTCTAGTGACATTTGGGCAGATAAAAAAATTAAAAGGTGAAAGACCCATGAAAGAACTTTCACTCACACTATTGATGGGACAGTAAAGCTCTCCCCTTTCCGTCGCGTCGTACGTTCTAATGAACCGGAAATATTCGAGCCTATTTTTTGTCAATTTTTTTGCATGCGAAAATTCTCGGACCGAATTTTATTGCCCTCATTATCGTAGAGTTACGAAAGGCTGACTCGGATTTTTTTTTTTGTTTTAAAAAAATATTATGTCGCTTTTGAAGTTATAATTTTGAGAAGTTAACATCTCAGGTCAAAGAGGTATCGACAGCCCCGCACTCCAGAAGCTGAGATAATGTCATAGGCACTGCCATAATCGTAGTTACAGTATCATAATGATAATTCATACTATGTAGTTCCAAAAAAAAAAAAAAAAAAAAATAGACGGTCTCCTCCGTTGCATAATACCTTTTGGTTTTATAAGCTGCACCATAACCAAAATTTTGCTAAAATTAATCTGCTTCGCTTCTCAATAAATAAAAAAACATTGAAGCTCTATGACACAAAACGATCCTTTGTCTGATCTTTAACTTTCTCTGGGCAGAAGTGAAAATAGCAATTTTATGAAGAAAAAACCTTTCACGTAGTCCTCGCAAAGATGACAAGGCGAATTCGCTAGGAAGAAAGAAGAAAAAAAAGGTCTGGTCTGGTCTGGAACCCCCCAAAAGGATAACTTTCTCAAAAATTTGGTGAAAATCGGTTGCTTTTTAAAACCAAAATCTTCGGGGGTAGGGTGTCCCTTAACCTCCCAAGGCAATACCCGTAAGGTGAAAATTTGGTGAAGATCGACGTTTTATCGACATAAAGAAAACCTAGACCAACATGTAAATACCTATCATTTCCAATTTAATTAGTAGAGGGAGCACGGGTGATTTCATTACTTCGTTCTACTTCTCATTCAGCCGATTTCGAAAATAAATAACCGACGAAGTCACCAAGTTAAACCGGCCTAAAAAACAAAAATAGCTGATAAAAAACGGAGTGTTCTAAGAAAATTTTATTTTTCAATATTTTCCCATCATAATCTTTAGTAAATTTTAAGTGAATCGCTTAGAAATCTACCATGTTTTCGAAAATTTAAGTTTTTTGATCACCTATAAAAACGCTTCTATTGGACCGATTTTGGCAAACTTTTTTTTAATCGACGCAGAATTTTGTCTTCTTTAATTTACTACTAAAGTGTTTTCCGCGAAATATGCCCTGTTTTCGATTTATATGTAGAAAACTGAAAAGATTCCATACGTATGGTAATATCTTTGGACTGTTGTTCCGCAGGGCGGAAAGCAACTGCATTACTAGATAAGTAACGATGCGATTCAAAAAGATGCTTGAATTTCATCCCTCATAAATAAACATAATGTTACCTACATCATGTAATTAGTAGCTAATTAAAATATTGATGTTAGTTGCATAAGAATAAAATCGTCCTAGGTAATAAAGGAAGGTTAAAACTTTAAAGTTTTCCTTGTTTAGCCTGATTTAGAAGAAGAAAAAAAGCCACGGATTATATCACTGAGACGTAACCCGAAAAAATGGTCGAATGTTTTTTTAAATTTGAAGTTTCTTTATTAAACGTATGTAATTTCTGTCCTGAATTTTTTTTTTTTTTTTTTTTTTTAACCGCAAAGGCCAAGGGACAATGAAAAGCGTCATTGCCGGTCTCACGACCTCATGAAATTATTAGTCCGACGTTTCATTGAACGCTAGTAAAATTAATATTTATAGAAAGAAAAATGGATGGCGTGATAATATTTCTGTGGAAAATGGCATAAATTTTTTGGTTCAATATGCGGCGACTGATTGGCGACTACTTCATAAAACTTTTGTATGCAGTGCCGAGTGCATACGACCTTGGAGTCGAAGACCTTTCCTTATTTCTTAACTTCTTTTTAGATTTTCTCAACTAAGCGAACTAGTCTGAACAGTGAGAGGTCTTTTTTAATCTCTTTAATCTCTATTAGTCATGAGATAATTATGGCGTAGCCTAAAGATCTAATAGCGAGTAAGTTAACCTCGGAAAATGATCAACAGAAATAAAATTCAATTATGTAATTATTTTATTAAATTCTCATTTTTCAAATGAATAGATCAAAATAATACGAGTGAACCATTAGTTCAGTCTACAGAGCACTTTGGAATGAAAAAGGTGGATTTTTTAAATGGTCCATTTGGGTCCCAATTTTTTTTTAAGAATGCCAACTTTGCCAAACCAAGAATTTTTTCAGTTTTTTGAGTATAACTCGAAAATGAGACATATTTCATGGATAACACTTTAGTAGAGATTTAAAGAAGACATAATTCTGCGTCGATTAAAAAAAAGTTTGTCAAAATCGGTCCAATAGACAAGTTTTTTAGGCCGCGCCAAGCAAAACCCCAAAATTCAACTTAAGTTTCGCTTCTCAAAACACGTTGATCTAAAGGAATTTCGCAACGGTTCGGTCAAGAAGCGTGAAATAATGTCATTTCTATCAAGACCGCACCCTACGACATATTAGAACCGCAAATTATTATTTGAAGGAGAACAAAAAAAAAGTAATAGTTACACTAGAGGAAAAATCAACAAAAAATTGTTTAGCGGAACTTGTTTTTATAAATCTGTTGTTAAGGTCCTATAAAAACCGCTTTTTTTGGTTAGATTTACGTATCGCAATTCATTGATATCAATTTAAAAAGTAGTGGTCAGAATTAGCTATTGGGTAATTACCGGTGATTACCGTCCCGAATTCGGGCAGATGAAATTTTGAATGCAAAGTATGAATCAATTATGCTAAAAATAAAAGCCATCCTGACTTACAATGTAAATATATAATTAGACTGAGATGTTCGAGTTTTGTTGTTGGAGGGATGGATGTGAGGACTCGCATGGCTAAGCCCGCAACTCGTATCGGTCACGCTGGACCGTAGCATCGGAGCTTGTGCAAGGATCTCCCATCGCGAGAAAGTTGCCGAGATCCGCTTCTTCGCTTTTACTAGTTTATTTTTCATTTCACTCCTTTATTATTATTTTTGTTTACCGATAAAGTAGGTCGTTTGCTTGATCGAAAGGCCTACATTGAAATCGCAGACGGATCCAACGAAAGTTAATGCGGTTTTAGGCCAATTAAACGAAATGCATTAATAGACTTGGTTCCTTCTCCCATAGCTTTGGTTTTGCTTAGAAAGGGTATTGATTTCTTGTGCTACCATAGGGTCGATCCTCTTTAATTTTGTTCCCACAAAAAGTGGTAAATTTTTGACCTAAACTACTGGACCGATCTTAACTCCGGAAAGTTCGTTAGACGCAAAATTGTAAAACTTTTATTTTTTTCTCAGCAGGAAAATCCCTAGAACCCATAGTTTTGGAGCTAGAGGTCAAAAACGTGATTTGGGACCGTTTTTCAAAATGGCGGACGAAACACGAGGTGGGGATGACGAAAACTTGAATTTAGAGAATTTAAAACAAAGCTTAGGGGGCGTGACGCTACCGCCTCCCTCGATCTACTCCACCTTTTGCAGGTCAAAATGCTCTATAGAATTGATTATTCATTAAAAACCAGCTTGTTAAAAAGATTTTTTTTTATACTGAAAATGCATTTGTGATAATTGACAATCAACAAGTACTCAGAAAAAGGTGTCACTTGTTAGCAAAAGTTTCTAGCGTTCTAGCTTATTTATAGGCGCTAGAAAATGCTACAAAATGCACACAAAATTTTTTTTCATGTTAAGAAAATTTAAAGCGAAAACGTACCTGCCCATGATCCGGCAGCTTTGAAATCGGCATTGCAGTTGAGAATAGGTGCTACGTTATTGTAGAGGAATATCGCTAGGTGTTTGAGGAGTTTAAGGGCTATAACGACGATGAATAATATTCCGACTTTCTCCAAGAAGGTGAACATGATGACTGGGAGTGAGTATCGAGCGCGAGGGGAGTCGGCGACTGGGGGCCGAATCGGTCGGGCTGTGAAAGCGGTTCGAGAGCCGAGTGCCGGCTTTACAAACGTGAACGAACGTAAGGTTCCCGATTCATCCCCCCCGGTACGGCCAAGTGACAACTCACAGCTGATTCTCCCCACCGAGGCGGCGAGCCGTGTGTGAGTCGCGGACCCTTCCCTTTCCAAGTGGCCGACGCGACGCAACCCCTTTCTCGACCACTTTCTCGCCGGCGCTTATCAAGTTCAAGTTCGTTCACTCTTCTCCTCCATCCTTCCTCTCCACCAATTTATCGATCTTTTCATTTCATTATGTAGACAGCATTTGATGTCAAACACTATTAAAAATTAGTTTCAACATCTTTCAGCGTTTTTTGACGACTTTAAATAATAATAAGAGTTGTAATATTGAACGGCAGTTTTTTTTAAACTTAAAAAGAGAGTAAATTTAATATGTAAAGACTTCCGTACTATGTCAATATTTGGAGATTTGTTGCAAAGGGAGGAATTATTACGTTTTTCAAAAAGAAAGTTGTTACCCATTTAGTAGGCCCCATTTTTTGATCTTTTAGGTGTTTTGGACACAAGGGGCCCTTTTAACAAGATTATGTTTCTTTTTGACGAAAAGGGCCCTTTTTAGGTGGATTTATAATCCTTTTTTAGAAACTAGGGGCCCTTTTAGCTTGAATTTTAATCCTTCTTTGGACACTAGCCTACTAAGGGCCCTTTTTAGCTAGGTTTTTGATCTTTTTTTGGACACAAGGGGCCCTTTTAACTAGATTATGTTTCTTTTTGACGAAAAGGGCCCTTTTTAGGTGGATTTATAATCCTTTTTTAGAAACTAGGGGCCCTTTTAGCTTGAATTTTAATCCTTCTTTGGACACTAGCCTACTAAGGGCCCTTTTTAGCTAGGTTTTTGATCTTTTTTTGGACACAGGGGCCCGTTACTAGATTATGTTTCTTTTGACGAAAAGGGCCTAGGTGATTTATAACCTTTTTTAGAATAGGGGCCCTTTTAGCTGAATTTTACTCCTTTTTGGGAAACTAGCCTACTAAGGGCCCTTTTTAGCTAGGTTTTTGATCTTTTTTTTGGACACAAGGGGCCCTTTTAACTAGATGTTGTTTGTTGGTTCTTTCTGACGAAAAGGGCCTTTTTAGCTTGTTATAATAATCTTTGTTAGACACTAGGGCCCTTTTAGCTTGAATTTTAATACTTCTTGGACACTAGCTCTACTAAGGGCCCTTTTTAGCTAGGTTTTTGATCTTTTTTGGACACAAGGGGCCCTTTTAACTAGATTATGTTTCTTTTTGACGAAAAGGGCCCTTTTTAGGTGGATTTATAATCCTTTTTTAGAAACTAGGGGCCCTTTTAGCTTGAATTTTAATCCTTTTTTGGACACTAGCCTACTAAGGGCCCTTTTTAGCTAGGTTTTTGATCTTTTTTTGGACACAAGGGGCCCTTTTAACTAGATTATGTTTCTTTTTGACGAAAAGGGCCCTTTTTAGCTCGATTTATAATCTTTTTTTAGAAACTAGGGGCCCTTTTAGCTTGAATTTTAATCCTTTTTGGACACTAGCCTACTAAGGGCCCTTTTTAGCTAGGTTTTTGATCTTTTTTTGGACACAAGGGGCCCTTTTAACTAGATTATGTTTCTTTTTGACGAAAAGGGCCCTTTTTAGCTCGATTTATAATCTTTTTTTAGAAACTAGGGGCCCTTTTAGCTTGAATTTTAATCCTTTTTGGACACTATCCTACTAAGGGCCCTTTTAGCTGATTTAATCTCTTTTTAGACACTAGGGCCCTTTTGCTGTGATTTATCCTGGACACTAGGGGCCCTTTTAGGTTTTTTCACAATGGGCCCTTTTAACTAGATTATGTTTCTTTTTGACGAAAAGGGCCCTTTTTAGCTCGATTTATAATCTTTTTTTAGAAACTAGGGGCCCTTTTAGCTTGCATTTTAATCCTTTTTGGACACTAGCCTACTAAGGGCCCTTTTTAGCTAGGTTTTTGTTCTTTTTTTTTTTTTTTTTTTTTTTTGACACAAGGGGCCCTTTTGACAAGTTTATAGTTCTTTTTGAGGAAAAGGGCCCTTTTTAGCTCGATTTATAATCTTTTTTTAGAAACTAGGGGCCCTTTTAGCTTGATTTTTCCTTTTTGGACACTAGCACTAAGGGCCCCTTTTTAGCTAGTTTGATCTTTTTTTGGACACAGGGGCCCCTTTTAGCCTGATTTATAATATTTGTTAGAAACTAGGGCCCTTTTTGCTTGAATTTTAATCCTTTTTGACACTAGTGGCTTATTATCTTGATTTTTAAATCCTTTTTGGCACTCGGGACCCTTTTTAGCTGGGTTTTATGGACACAAGGGCCCTTCTAACTAGATTATGGTTCTTTGTGACGAAAAGGGCCCTTTTTAGCTCGATTATAATTCTTTTTTAGAAACTAGGGGGCCCTTTTAGCTTGCATTTTAATCCTTTTGGGACACTAGCCTACTAAGGGCCCTTTTTAGCTAGGTTTTTGTCTTTTGACACAAGGGGCCCTTTTGACAAGTTTATAGTTCTTTTTGAGGAAAAGGGCCCTTTTTAGCTCGATTTATAATCTTTTTTTAGAAACTAGGGGCCCTTTTAGCTTGCATTTTAATCCTTTTTGGACACTAGCCTACTAAGGGCCCTTTTTAGCTAGGTTTTTGATCTTTTTTGACACAGGGGCCCTTTTTAGCTTGATTTATAATATTTGTTAGAAAACACTAAGGGCCCTTTTGCTTGAATTTTAATCCTTTTTAGACACTAGTGGCCCTTGTTATCTTGATTTTTAAATCCTTTTGGGACATCGGGACACCTTTTTAGCTGGGTTTTTAATGGACACAAGGGCCCTTCTAACTAGATTATGGTTCTTTTGTGACGAAAAGGGCCCTTTTTAGCTCGATTTATAATCTTTTTTTAGAAAACTAGGGGCTCTTTTAGCTTGCATTTAATCCTTTTTGGACACTAGCCTACTAAGGGCCACTTTTTAGCTAGGTTTTTGTTCTTTTGACACAAGGGGCCCTTTTTGACAAGTTTATAGTTCTTTGTGAGGAAAAGGGCCCTTTTAGCTCCGATTATAATCTTTTTTTTAGAAACTAGGGCCCTTTTAGCTTGCATTTAATCCTTTTTGGACACTAGCCTACTAAGGGCCCTTTTTAGCTAGGTTTTTGATCTTTTTTTGGACACAAGGGGCCCTTTTTAGCTTGATTTATAATATTTGTTAGAAACTAAGGGCCCTTTTTGCTTGAATTTTAATCCTTTTTAGACACTAGTGGCCCTTATTATCTTGATTTTTTAAATCCTTTTTGGACACTCGGGACCCTTTTTAGCTGGGTTTTTAATGGACACAAGGGGCCCTTCTAACTAGATTATGGTTCTTTGTGACGAAAAGGGCCCTTTTTAGCTCGATTTATAATCTTTTTTTAGAAACTAGGGGCCCTTTTAGCTTGCATTTTAATCCTTTTTGGACACTAGCCTACTAAGGGCCCTTTTTAGCTAGGTTTTTGTTCTTTGTGTTTTTGTTGACACAAGGGGCACCTTTTGACAAGTTTATAGTTCTTTTTGAGAAAGAGGCCCTTTTTTAGCTCGATTTTTGTTAATCTTTTTTTAGAACACTAGGGGCCTTTAGCTTGCATTTTAATCCTTTTTGGACACTAGCCTACTAAGGGCCCTTTTTAGCTAGGTTTTGATCTTTTTTGGACACAAGGGGCCCTTTTTAGCTTGATTTATAATATTTGTTAGAAACTAAGGGCCCTTTTTGCTTGAATTTTAATCCTTTTTAGACACTAGTGGCCCTTATTATCTTGATTTTTTAAATCCTTTTTGGACACTCGGGACCCTTTTTAGCTGGGTTTTTAATGGACACAAGGGGCCCTTCTAACTAGATTATGGTTCTTTGTGACGAAAAGGGCCCTTTTTAGCTCGATTTATAATCTTTTTTTAGAAACTAGGGGCCCTTTTAGCTTGCATTTTAATCCTTTTTGGACACTAGCCTACTAAGGGCCCTTTTTAGCTAGGTTTTTGATCTTTTTTTGGACACAAGGGGCCCTTTTTAGCTTGATTTATAATATTTGTTAGAAACTAAGGGCCCTTTTTGCTTGAATTTTAATCCTTTTTAGACACTAGTGGCCTTATTATCTTGATTTTTAAATCTTTTTGGACACTCGGGGACCCTTTTAGCTGGGTAGAATGGACACAAGGGGCCTTCTAACTAGATTATGGTTCTTTGTGACGAAAAGGGCCCTTTTTAGCTCGATTTATAATCTTTTTTAGAAACTAGGGGCCCTTTAGCTTGCATTTTAATCCTTTTGGACACTAGCCTACTAAGGGCCCTTTTAGCTAGGTTTTTGATCTTTTTTTGGACACAAGGGGCCCTTTTTAGCTTGATTTATAATATTTGTTAGAAACTAAGGGCCCTTTTTGCTTGAATTTTAATCCTTTTTAGACACTAGTGGCCCTTATTATCTTGATTTTTTAAATCCTTTTTGGACACTCGGGACCCTTTTTAGCTGGGTTTTTAATGGACACAAGGGGCCCTTCTAACTAGATTATGGTTCTTTGTGACGAAAAGGGCACTTTTTAGATCGATTTATAATCTTTTTTAGAAACTAGGTGCCTTCTTATCTAGATTTTGTTCCTCTTATATGAAAATGTCCCCTTTTAGCTTGATTTGGGATCCTTTTTAGACACTAGGAGCCATTTTTAGCTCCATTTTCGGACAAAATGGCCACTTATAGCTTGATTTTTAAGCATTTAAAGACTTTTTGATATTGGATAGCCAAGGATAAGTGGCTTATGCCCCTTACCAAACCAGACCTTTACATTTTGCATCAATAGTTGCCGAACTGGACGGGTAAAGGCACTTCGAAGTTCTAGGTTTCAAAAGAACAAAAATGAAAGTAGTTCGTTGTTTATTACTTTTTAATGACAAATCAAATAAAATGTCAAAAAGTACATAAAACTTCAAGGAGCACAGAAGTAGTCTACTATGTAACTAATAATTGATTTAAAATTAAAAAACAGGTTCGATAGCTAGAAAAATTAACTGTTTTGAGGACAAGGGTAAGCAAGGGTAGACGCATTCAATCTCGTTTAATCAACAATCAACAACCTACTTCCTAAATAATTGAAATTTGTGGAGTGTGACCCCAAGCGGCCACAATTACTAATAAATAACAAATTAGGGGTAGGGAAAAATAATTGACGAAAGATTTTCCATCCGCAGATATCCCTGTCTAGCTCTCAAATTCATAAATCAGATCATTTAAATAAATAATCACAAAACTCGATTTTTTAAAAATGATTCCTCATGTTGTACCTCCTTAACGTAGACTTGAAATCTTGAGTCCTTATCAGCGTTTCCTCGGAAAATGGAGGGTTATCCAACCTAGAATAAGATAAAGTATAAATGACGTCAGAGGGGAGGTTGGGGCCAAAGGCTATTAGCGCCCACCAGGTTGCCGGTTATACAAGCCGTGACCTTGAGCGTCCTAATGCCTATATCCACTCGGCCACCAATCCAGTTTATTTTTTGAGATGGTAGTTACATACCCTGTAATGTCTTTAACTAATGCTTGAAAATGATCAGGCAATTTGTAGCGCGTACAAGGTACAATGTTCGACAAAGTTGGGCTCTCGGGAATCGGTTCAAATCTGAAATGAAAATCGATTTATTTTCAAATATTTTTTTCTTACTGAACTACAAACATTCTTGTGTAGTTCTGGCAGAGTTTCGGGTCGTGAGCGATTGTTGATATAGCATAATGGAAGAGTTTATCGAAAGGATGTTCCCTCCGGGAGGAAGGTTCGAAAGGCGAAGAATGCGAAACAATGACGATTTTTGTGGAATCACATTTAAGGAGCTGGTCAATCCAAAAAGAATAATTTTCCGTCACGTCTTCGATTTGCTGGGGAGAAAAAGGATCCCAAACCTAGAGATCGAAAACACGTTATGACAGTATGACCATTAATTTCACTTTGGTTTTTCCGTATGACAAATATTAATTTTCTGTTTACTAATTAGTCGGAAAATCTCGAGTTCTAGGAATGGTGTAAACTTATATGCCTCAATCTCGGCTCCCGGTTAATCGATTAACTTGAAATTTGATACAGATCTTCTCTAACGAGGAAGCCCTGAAAATTTCAAGTCAATCAGTAGTTAGGAAGCCGAGATATAAAAGTTTAAAAATCAGGTTTTCATTTATCTCCAAGCCCTCCCGTCAAAGCCAACGTCACCGCCGTGACCTTGAGAGGCATGCCTACATCCTCTCGGCCACGAAGCCACTCAAGCCAGTCCCCGAATTATTATAATTTGCTTGAATAATTACCTGAGAAAAATATAATTCAAGAACCATCCTTAGTTTTTGTATGATTGTCAAAAACTCATTCGACTCTTTGATATATAACAACAAAATTTGAATCTTCTCATTAGGAACGATCTCCATTTCATCATTCAAAGCTGACAATCTTTCATTTAACATTTCATTGTCATTAGTTGCAGTCCATTCGTTGGTTCTACCTGAAGTGATTTTTTAGCATAAACTTTCAAGAATTCTTTTTTTTTTTGTTTTTGTTTTTACTTTTGAAATAAAAGGAAAAAGAGAGCGGAACTATGAAAATAGTCGCCATGCAAAAACACCAAAAAAGGAGTCCAAAATTCTTGTGCGTCTTCTTTCCTTTATATGTGGTTGAAGTGTCATTATATTCATAGCCTAGAATCATTGAATTAGGTGAACGGTGCAAAGGTAACGCCATCTAAAGATTATACTTATTTATAAATATATATTATTATATATTTATAAATAAATAACAAAACTTACATAACGGTTATACCGATAAAGTCCTTAAGGTTCCTAGCTCGGTCCCAAGTCCAAGGAAAGGATCATGCAAGGGAGGTAAAATTTCCGTTCTAGGAAAGGAAATGGGAATTTAGGTGTTTCCCTTGTGTTGGCCCACCTGTGTCATTGTAACAGCATCGACATAAATGAATATATCGATTTTTTAAGTGTTAACTTTCGGCGCCATACGTCTAGCGGGGGGCGTGGGAGGTTTCTTCTCACACCCTTTTTTGTGAAAAGATAAGAAATTAAGAACTGACTAATCCTCCAACTGCTAAGAATCAAGTTATCGATTGGACTCACTTTTTTCGAAAAATAGAGTTTTGGTGCATATCGGACAGCAGGAACTAGGAAGATAAACCTATAAAATTATTAAAAAATTAATACTATACAAATTAATTTGTATAGTATTAAGTTTCATTACCCTAGCGCAGTAATAACCTTGTCTAGATGCGTCAAAATTCAACGTTCGCAGCTAAAAAAATCATTCTCATCTGAGATATATAATTCTACTACTCCTTTATCCTCAAGAAGATCGTATCGTTGGATGTGTGGTGTTTCATTTTTAAGGAGACAACCGAACGAAATTCCATCTTCACAAGTGATATTACATAATGAAGTATTGATCACTTCCACTTTCAACGGCACCGTCAAATTAACGTTTAAAAGGGCTAAAGTGACCGAACGGCTGAAACTTACGAGATACGTTAAGAATATGAAACAAAATAGTCCAGTCAAACTAAGCACGAAAAGGCAAAATAAAAGAAAAAAAAAAGGTATTTTGTTTCTCTACGGAAATGTGTAGGGGTTGGTCCCATGATTAACCAAAAAAAAGTCCATAACCGAAACCCGTGCGCTTTGGCGTCAGGAGCGTTTTTAAGGTGATTTTTTTCGTTTTTTCGCGAATATCTCGAAAACCGTAAATAGTAGGCGAAATAATTATTAGTACAAAATTAAAGATAATTAAATTTTCTATAATTTTGAGCTAATATGATTTTTTCGCAGGACGTAACGTTTCTGAGCTACGAGGTCGCAAAAAACCGGGGTTTTCTATTTTGACCTCTGAAGGACAGAAGACGTCATCTAATCAAAAAAGTGGGCTTAATAAAAGTTGTAGAGAATTTAATTACCTTTTGAAAACAACTCTCAAAAACAATTGACAATAAATAGGCAGGGGTGGGAGTAAATTTAAACAAATTTCGAAACAAATTTCATTCAAAAATTGAAATTTAAAAAAAATTTATAAAAACAAAATTAAAGCTTATATAATTTGCTATAGATTTGATTTTCTAAGATTTTTTGTAGGACCAAAGGTTTCTGAGCTAGGAGGTGACAAAAAAGCGGGATTTTCGAGTTTTTGCTATAAAAAAAAGTAAGATTTTAGAAAAGTCGGAAAAAAGCAAGGAAGCCGTTTTCTAATCAAAAAAGCATGCTAAGTAAACGTTGTAGAGAATTCAATTTAAATTTAAAATCAACTATCGAGAATCAATTAAAAATCGACAGGTAGGGGTGGGGATAAATTTCAAAAATACATTTTTTACTCCAAAAGGACCTGTCGCCTCGTAGCTCAGATACGTTTGGTCCTACAAAAAATCTTACTAGGTCATATTTGTACAAAATTTAATAACCTATAATTTTGTTTTTATACAATTTTTAGAAATTTGAATTTTTTCAATAAATTTTTTTGACTGAATTTTTTTGAGTGTTTTGAAATTAACCTTATTTTCTTCCACCCCCAGGCTTAGTTTGACTGGACTAAAATGCTCACTTACTTATATGTTTTCGATTCAAATTCGATCACAGATGAGTGAAACAGATCACAGTGGTCCTTACATGCCTCTTCATCTAGATAAAAGAGAAGATACGAAAAAATTAAATAGATAGATTAGATTCACATCTTCTGATTTTATGCTTTTTGGGTCGCTGATTACGAATCTGAGCTTTGCTAACAAAAGTTCTGCCCGGAAGCTAGTCAAAATCGCAAAAGTTTGGAACTTTTTCCAGATTTTTGCTTATATCTCCAAAAATACGCTTTTCAGCGACTTGACCACTTAGTACAAAATAAAAGCCTGTAAAATTTTCTAAAAATTCATTAATTATTTGTCTGATTCGGACCAGCCGTTTGGCAGATATCGATGGTCAAAGATGTTGAAAAAATCATGGCGGAGACCGTTTTGGCTTGATTGATCGACGGTTAACTTTGACCATCGATATCTGGGATATGTATTCATCTTCAATTAACACGTGTTAATCATGGTAAATTGCTCGTGTTAATTGGAGATCGCGAATATCCCTATTATGTATATTGTAAGAATAAACAAGTACGTAATCCCTTCTTACCTCGCCCACCACCAACCTCTCTTGCTTTCCACCCATCAACTTAACCTAGAGCCTGCTAATTGGATTACAATAATATCTCAAGTACAAATGCTCGTCAATAATAAGAGATTAATTATAATTAATACCACAGGGAAAACCGCTAATTAGAATTTCTGAGAACGGAAAATGTTAGGTGGGTTGGCTCGAAAATAGTCTAAGTCTCTTAGGAGTCGATTTTTGAGGGTGAAGGAATCATCTAAGTGTTTTTATTACTGAAACAACTTCCTTTAAAAAAGCTTTCGAACGGTGTATTTATCGCGAAAATTTATAAAGAATTGAAAAAGTTACAAAAGTAAGTTAAAAGGAACATTTTGGCCGAAATCGCTGAGGGAAATTTTTTTTTATCTTGATAAAATTTAATAACTTAAGGTTTTCTGGGGTGCTGAGTACGAGTAAAATGTTGTTTTTGCAGAGAAAATTTTTTCTGGGGTAGTTTCCTTGGTTTCAAAAGCTCTTTTTCGGCGATAACTCAAAATTATTTGTCTAAATAATATAAAATCTCATTTTTGCCCCCCCATTTCAGTGGTTTAATTTACCAAAAATATTTTATAAACGTTCAAAAATGATTTAATATACAGTTAAAATGATTTTTTAATTCAAAGTTCAAACGTGGAAAGGCAAATTAGATATGTTTAATTAACTACATACATAAAAAAAATTATTTAGTTAAAAATAAGCCAATGTTTTCCTTATTTATTCCGCAATATATAATTTTTAAAACAGTTGATACTTCAATAATTCGAGAAAAAAATGAATCACTTTTCTTTTTAAGCCATGAAAATATCATAAAAGGGTTGCAACTCGTATGTAATGATACAAAAATTTCAAAGCAAAGTGAAAAAACCTTGACTTTTGGCTTTTTTTTTCGATGATAGAAATATTTTATCGCAAAACTAACTTCAGATTCGTGTTCCTCGTCCCAAAATGGAAACTAATAGCTTTGAAATTCTCGACATAAAAAATATACATGGACGCAACATCCTTAAAAACGTCGTACCGACGAATTTATTCATGCGATCTTCTTAATATTAGCATATTTGAAATAAGCTCGTCAAAACCTATAAGTTGACTTACTGTTTCTTCAAAATTAAAGATTTGGTGAAAAATTGCATTCAATACTTTTCCGAGTAAAATTTTTTCGCAAAAACTGCTCCCAAAAAAGCTCGTAGTTTTCCAAAAGAATGAGAATGCGCTTTTCAAAAAAAAATTTCCGACCATTTTTAGTGCCCAAAAAGAGGAAAAATACTTTAGGGGGTGATAGTGGTGCAATCTCTTGAATGAGAAACACACTAGAATTCATGTCAGATCCCTCTTAAACCGTCAATTTTCGATTCCCTTGGTCTTTGACGATAGTTAGGAACCTACCTAGATGTACATACTTGAATTTTTTCATTTTCTGATTCGAATTGTAGGAGTTAATTAAATAAATTTTAACGGATTAGAACAAATCAAAAATAGCAAATACGAGGAATTTGAAAACTTACATTTTGCTCCACGAACCACCAGGACTTGATCTTGGTTTAATTCGCATGGCGACATCGATGCTTCCACTTTGTGAGGTGCATGGCCGTATTTGTGAGCCTTTATTTCAAAAACGTCCACATTTTTCCCTTGCAATAATTGACTGCGGTTCTTGATTATGTATAAATCGCCTGAAAATAAATCAAAGATTCTGTTTGGGGTGAAAGAAAGGCACTCACTTAACTCGTGCTCAGACGAGAAAGCCACCGTGCAATTTCCATCGCCGTGAGAGACCGAATAAGAAAATGGCAAATAAGGTGAGAGTACGTCGACTGAAAATTTTTTAGGCTTATAACATGTTTATCAAGTATACCTTAGTCCAGTCAATCTACGCCTGGGGGCGGGAAAAAATAAGGTATTTTGTTTCTCTGCGGAAATGTGCAGGGGTTGGTCCCTTGATTAACAAAGAAAAAAAGTCCCGAATTTTTTCGGTTTTTCGGCAATATCTCGAAAACCGTAGGTCTTAGGTGAAAAAATTTTAAGCACAAAATTAAATATTTTTAAATTTGCTACAATTTTAAACTAAATAGATTTTTTGTAGGACCAAGCGTATCTGAGCTACGAGGCGACAAAAAAAATTGGATTTCCAATTTTGACCTCTAAAGCAAGGACAAACTTCATCTAATCGAAAAGTTTATTTCGTAAAAGTTGTAAAGAATTTAATTTCCTTTCAAAAACAGCTCTCAAAAAGCAATTAACGATCAATTTAAATTTGCTACAAATTTGACCTACTAAGATTTTTTTTTATGAGGTCAAAATTGAAAATAACATTTTTTTTGTCGCCTCGTAGCTCAGATACGTTTGGTCCTACAAAAAATTTGTTTAGTTCAAAATTGTAGGAAATTTAAAAATATTTAATTTTGTGCTTAAAATATTTTCACCTAAGACCTACGGTTTTCGAGATATTTCCGAAAAACCGAAAAAATTCGCCTTTAAACCGCTCCTGAGACCACATGGAACGGGTTTCAGTTGGGGACTTTTTATTGGTTGATCCGGCGACCAACCCCTTTCCCGCAGAGATACAAAATACTTTTTATTTTTTTCATTTATTTGCTCTTTTGGGGGCTAGATAGACCTTAGTCCAGTCAATCTACGCCTGGGGGCGGGAAAAAATAAGGTATTTTGTTTCTCTGCGGAAATGTGTAGACTGTTGGTCCCCTGATTAACAAAAAAAAAAGTCCCGAATTTTTTTGGTTTTTCGGCAATATCTCGAAAACCGTAGGTCTTAGGAGAAAAGATTTTAAGCACAAAATTAAATATTTTTAAATTTGCTACAATTTTGAACTATACAGATTTTTTGTAGGACGAAGCGTATCTGAGCTACGAGGTGACAAAAAACGGGATTTCCAATTTTGACCTCTAAACTGCATCTAATCGAAAAGTTTATTTCGTAAAAGTTGTAAAGAATTTAGTTGCCTTTCAAAAACAGCTCTCAAAAAGCAATTAACGACCAAGGTTAGGGGGTAAATAGAAAAAATTTAAAAAAATGTCATTCAAAAATTCAAATTAAATCACATTAAATTTGCTCCAAATTTGACCTACTAAGATTTTTTGTATGAGGTCAACATTGAAAATATCGTTTTTTTGTCGCCTCGTAGCTCAGATAGGTTTGGTCCTACAAAAACTTTTTCTAGTTCAAAATTGTAGGAAATTTAAAAATATTTAATTTTGTGCTTAAATTGTTTTCACCTAGGACCTACGGTTTTCGAGATATTGCCTAAAAACCGAAAAAATTCGCCTTTAAACCGCGGTTTCAGTTGGGGACTTTTTATTGGTTGATCCGGCGACCTTTCCCGCAGAGATACAAAATACTTTTCATTTATTTCCTCTTTTGGGGGCTAGATTGACCGGCATACCTTCAATAACATTGTGTTGAAGATGACACACTCGTCTCTCTCCTCCGGAATCCTGAAGAAAATTTACTTCAACTTTGTTTTGACATTTTTTTAATTCGAAATACGTACAACCAAAGCACATGTCAAACTCTCCTTCTTTTGAAGACAAAATACACCGTTAATTAAGAGCAAAAAAACCCATATAGACATGGCACTAAAACATACAAAAAATCGTCGACATGTTATTTCACGTCTGGAGATCACTATGGCAACAAAAATGGCATCCAAGAATGCCCAAGTTTCCAATTCAAACTGAGCGTAGTACCAGAAAAAAACGTGTTTACTCGTGTTGTTTAGAAAAATCTATTTTTAAACTAGTCTTTAGTTAGTCTACTTATTTGAGGGGTATTTAAGGCAAAAGATATGACTCGAAGGTAAATATGTATAAAACATTGTTCTGAAAGTGATGATTGTAAAACTGAATTATAATCTTAAAATTTGAGATTTAAAAAATACGTGTGTGAACATACCTAGATGAATCATAAGGTGTAAAGCTTGCACCGGCCGGAACAACACGAAATTTTATAATAAGTGAAAGCACGTCAAACTGGAGATCTGAGTAAATGACGCAGACGCGGTTGCCATGGCGATCATAAATTTTGATCACCATATAAAAAAAGTCGCCCCTCGGCTGCCTCCTAAAGACTAAAGAGGTAGATTTTTTGTTTGTTTCTAAATTGTCTGTTTCCCCTAAATATCGTTTTTAATTAGATTCAAATTCATTGCATCCAGCTGATCTTAATCTAGTTTAAATCTTTCTTCACAAAATTTTCACCATATACTGAGTAGGGCTTTAGGAGGTTGGGGCAGCGTTCCGCCCAACAAAAAAAACCTTTTTGAGAAAGTTCCCTTTTTTAAAAGCTCCTTTTCTGGGAGTTTCACTTCCATATTATTAAATCCACTTAATTTTTTTTCGAGGAGTTTTCCAAAGTTTGGAAATGGAGATTTAACTTCATTTTTTAAAGTATAATCCCTCTTTTTATTTCAGATTTGTAATCTACGCCAAATTTCAAGATTCTTTTGATAACTTGTTAAAAAACTCGATAATTTTCCTATTTTCGCTCCAAAAACTGGTTGGTTTGAGTAATGTGGATCCCCCCCCCCAATCAATGAACATGGCCACAAAAATCAATTACTAATTAATCAATAATTATTATTTATTAATCTAATTATTATTACTCTTTTAGTCTTACTAATCTTATCCTGCCAATCATAAAAATTAAATAATTAAAACGATATTTATTTTATTTTTCGAATTTTAATGAAGAAAATGAAATTTGTACATAAAATAATTCATAGAAGAGAAATAATTAGGTAAACTATTATAGTCCCCATTATAGGCAAAATAAAGCTCATGCTTTTTCAAAGCTGCAGCACCCTTGGAGGTCTTGGATCCTGTTCACTATTCCGGCTTTTTCTCCGGATCTAATGAATATTTTTTAGTACCTAATTTTTTTTATCATTAAAAAAATAAACAGATGTATTCATGTCCGATTTTTAATTTTTTTTGAAAAAATTTTTTTGAAAGAGCCTTTTATATCCTATGCTCACGAATTTTGGAGACATGAAGGAAATTCTTAATTTTTTCTAGAACGAATAAGACTGAGAAATCAAAAATCGGTTCAGTAGTTTCGGAGAAAACACGGGAAATCGAAATTTAAAAAACCGGTCTTCAGGTGCTACCACCTGACGTTAATTTTTTCAACTAAAATTTACTTCAACATTGAATTTCAACCCTTAAAAACAAACTTCGCTAATCTGATCCAACAATGGCGTTTTTAGCATTTTATACTGTTGAAAGTGTTAGGGTTAGAACAGCTTTAATCAATAGAAACAACTCCGATTCGAAGAGCAAAAACGTTAATTGCCTAACGATTATACACGTTTTTGCAAATTTTTCCAACCCTAAATCTTCCCGTTCCGGGGGGAGGAAACACCCACGGACTGGGCCAAATAATTGTCCCAGTGCGGGAATCGAACCCGCGACCTTTGTGCCCGAGTGGATTAGAACAAGGGCCACTCGTTCCAAACCCCACGGCCACGCAGGTCCCCTTTCATTGATTTTTGACTTCGAATTTTGACCCAATGTCCACCTAGAGATGTTTTGACCAGTGTGCCCCCCCCCCTTTACAAGGGAGAGTTTATTTTTCTACCATTATTTTGTTTTAATACTAATTTGGAAGTTTAATTTAATAATTTAATAAAATAAACAATAAATTGACAAAAATTTTGGTAACATAATTAGCGGGTGGAAACGTGATGGATCGATGCTGTTGATGAAATGAATAAATGAGTCCAGATATTTGGTCCTCTAAAGTTCCGCCTGTTTTACACCTTCTAATTATAGTCTCCGGCACAACTTTTGGCAGCTCAAAAACCTCGAAAACGGGACCTATTTTGTGGAAAACACTTTATTAGTAATTTAAAGAAGACAAAATTCTGCGTCGATTAAAAAACAAATTGCTAAAATCGGTCCAATAGACAAGTTTTTACAGGGGATCAAAAAACTTCAATTTTTCCAATTTAAAAAAAATCGTTGCTCAAAATTTAAACAGGATTTTAGAAGGAAATTACAAAAAAGTTTTTTAAAAAGTAGCCCAAAGATTAGAATTTTTAATAAAAGTTTTATTTTAAAAAATTAGCTTGAAAGGCGTAAAATACTAATTAATAAAAAAAGGGGGGTTCTCATTTGAAATAAAGAAGTTAGATATTAAATCTCCACTTTTACAGGGCTTAGGTTATTTTTGTTTGAAGTGCCATTATTAATAAAATTATAAAAATACCCTTAAAAGTATGAAAAATGGCTTTTTTCCGCCCATCAACAGCTTTTTCAGCAGATTTTGTCAAAAAAAAATTTTCCGAATTTTTTCGATTTTTCGCCAATACCGTAGGTCTTAAGCGAAAAAATTATAAGCACAAAATTAAATATTTTTAAATTTGCTACAATTTTGAACTAAACAGATTTTTTGTAAAACCAAACTTTCTGTGAGCTATAAATTTTTTTTAAATTTACCCCCACCTTTGCCTATTGATCGTTAATTGCGAGTTGTTTTTAAAACTTTTACGAAATAAACTTTTTGATTAGATGAAGTTTTCACTCCTTCAGAGGTCGAAATTGAAAATTCCGCTTTTAGCTTCGTAGCAAGCTTCTTTCTGGATCACATTAGTAGTTCGGCATTTAAAAATCAACGAAATTTAAAAAAAAATTGTTAAAACTTTTTGAGTAGAACCGGAGATAATCGGAGAATACCAAAACCGGGGCCTTTAGTACACTCTTAAACGATCGAGAAAGTTCTTCAGCAATAAAAGAGTCCATTATTTTTGCAATCAACGGACACTTGCTTACCGGTCTATAATTATGAAAATCCGACTTGTTCCCTTTTTTAAAAATAGGCATTACAAAAAAATGTTTCCAATCCACGAACTTTCTCAAAGGTCTACAGATTTCGGGGGATCCATAAATTTCGGGGGAAATGAATCCTTTTTTTCTAACATAACTTGAATTTGGTGATAATTTTATGAAAATGGGACTAATTTCACTCAAACTCAATATAATTACCTAATTAGATAATTAATTAATTAATTAATTTTTGAAAAAAAATTTTTTTGCAATCATAACTTGAATTTTATGAAAATGGAATAATTTCACTCAAACTCAATATAATTACCTAATTAGTTAATTAATTAATTAATTAATTTTTGAAAAAAATTTTTTTTTCAATCATAACTTGAATTTGGTGATAATTTTATGAAAATGGGACTAATTTCACTCAAACTCAATATAATTACCTAATTAGATAATTAATTAATTAATTAATTTTTGAAAAACAAATTTTTTTTTGCAATCATAACTTGAATTTTATGAAAATGGGAATAATTTCACTCAAACTCAATATAATTACCTAATTAGTTAATTAATTAATTAATTTTTGATTTTTTTTTCAATCATAACTTGAATTTGGTGATAATTTTATGAAAATGGGAATAATTTCACTCAAACTCAATATAATTACCTAATTAGTTAATTAATTAATTAATTTTTGAAAAAAAATTTTTTTTTCAATCATAACTTGAATTTGGCGGTAATTTTATGAAAATGGGAAAATTAAGTTAATTAGTCATAATTACCTAATTACATAATTAATTACCTAATTAGTCAATGAAATTTAATCGGGATCACGTGAAGATTATTTGGTTAAAATTTGGTGAAGATCGGACCGGTAGAAAGCCCGTAGCACATTTTTGCAAACTTTAGACAGACATATCTCCGCCATTTTGTCGAATTTCAAAAATCGCTCTCGTCACTTTCAAGATAACCACGAAAGGAAGATTGTGTGAAAATTTCGTGAAAATCGGATGAAAATTGTGGCCGTGAAGTGTTCCGATAAAAAAGGCGACGGACGGCCGGACGGCCGGCACCACAGACAAAGTCATGTCCGGCAAAGATCAAAAGTCAGTTTGACCCTAGGGGGTCTGGAAGACCCTTCCCCAAAAACCCGAATCCGACGGTAATACAATAACTTCTCTTTGAGAAAGTTAATTTTCGAATGTTATCTTATTTCATTCGACGAAAAACGAATAATAATCGAAAAATTGTAATCATTATTTCCGGAATTACTTCACAACAGCAAAAAAATTATTGCAGTAAAAAAAAATTATATTTAAAAAAACAAAAAACGAAGTGTCAGGTGTGGGGTTCGAACCCACGCTCCCATCGGGAACCAGAGCTTAAATCTGGCGCCTTAGACCACTCGGCCAACCTGACTCCTATCGATGAGTGTCTTAAGCAAGTCCCATCCAACTCCATTGCTTGTAAAAAGTAGGAGATTTTTGACTTTTGAGGTAGATTTCTTTTTGTTTATTTTGAATCATCGAATTGTATATGATCGAATAAGGGAAAGGAATAGGCCTCAAGAGCTAGGTCAACGAGGGGCGGCATATTGATCGCGGCCATACACAGGGGGTCGGCGCTAACGCGGCAGAGTTCCGCCCCACCAATGGAATTTTCTTGAATCTTCTTTTAAAAACTTAAAATATTTGTTTATAAATTAATTTATCCTCAAAAATGGCAAAATGTATTTGAGTACGAAAATATTTATTTGAATGAAGATCTGGGCCATCCAAATAAATTTAACATAAAATAACTTTGAAGAAAATACAAATAAACTTAGACTTGGTTTTAACTTATTCAAGATAACACCTAAACCTTGGCAGGAGGTTTCAATAAATTGTTTAGGTTTTACGGCATAAAATTAATTGGTGATTATGGGAAGGATGATTGGTCGCGGGGGGGGGGGTATATAGGGGCACAGAAGGAGTATATAAATATAAGCGGCATATAAAGGGTATATTATAAGGGATATACAATGGTATAGCCTTCCACCTATAGTTGTATACATACTCATCAGTCATCACTGACACTCATTGCTCACCTGCTTATACTCCTTGTCACGAAAATTTGTCCCCACTTTTTTTTTTAGCTTTTTGACTTAAAAATAACCTACACAAACATACTTTCAGACTTTTTAATGGGTGTGATGTGGATTTAGCTTTTCTTATCTGTCTAAGGTATCTCTAGTACTTATCACCAATTAAGATAATGCTCGCAGTATGAGCCAAATTATTGACGCAATTAATTCAAATTACGCCTCTTTTAATATATAGGTTGGTATCAGGGGCGGACTGGGACCTTAGGGTGTGGGTGGGTTTTCAGTTAAGGGGCGCCCGTGGATAGGGGGGGGGGCGCAGAAAATTGCTATTTTCTGGAAAACTTAGGAAATAACTTTTTCAATTCTGAAAATTAGGCATTTATAACTGTTGATTTTGAGGTTTTTGAAGAAAATTAGGCATCATAAATGTTGATTTTGTGGGGGTTTTTTTGACGAAAATTAGGCTCTAAAAATGTTGATTTTGAGGTTTTTGACGAAAATTTGGCTTTTTAAATGTTGATTTTGAAGTTTTAGGACGAAAATTAGGCTTCATAAATGTTGATTTCAAGGTTTTTTGACCAAAATTGGGCTTTAAAAATGTTGATTTTGAGGTTTTTTGACGAAAATTAGGCTTTAAAAATGTTGATTTTGAGGTTTTTTTGGCGAAAATTAGGCTTTAAAAATGTTGATTTTGAGTTTTTACGAAAATTTGGGCTTTACAAATGTTAGTTTTGAGGTTTTTCACGAAGATTTGGCTTTATAAATGTTGATTTTGAGGTTTTTTTGACGAAAATTAGGCTTTAAAAACGTTGATTTTGAGGTTTTTGACGAAAATTAGGCTTTGAAATGTTGATTTTGAGGTTTTTGACAAAAATTTGGGCTTTACAAATGTTGATTTTGAGGTTTTTGCCAATAATTAGGCTTTAAAAATGTTGATTGAGGTTTTTTACGAAAATTTGGGCTTTAAAAATGTTGATTTTAAGGTTTTTTGACGAAAACTATACTTTTTAAATGTTGATTTCGACGTTTTTTGACGAAAATTAGGCTTTACAAATGTTGATTTTGAGGTTTTTCACGAAAATTGGCTTTAAATGTTGATTTTGAGGTTTTTGACGAAATTAGGCTTTTAAATGTTGATTTTGAGGTTTTTGGACGAAAATAGGCTTCATAAATGTTGATTTCGAGTGTTTTTGACGAAAATTAGGCTTTACTAATGTTGATTTTGAGGTTTTTCACGAATTTTTGGGAATATTTGCCAAAAAAAAAAATTTAAAAAAAAATTTAAAAAATAAATAAATAAAAATAACCCGGGGGGCGCAGCCTCTATGTATTCTCGGGGGGCGCGGGTGGGTTCTGTCCACCCGCCCCCTCCGGGCCAGTCCGCCCCTGGTTGGTATTTATAAACATAGTACATACCTAGATATGTGCATTATTATTTTTATGAAAAGGTTTCCTTTCGGGACATTTTTTTACACCAAGGCAGGCCAACACAAAAACAAAAGCAAAAAGGAGAAAACAAAGCCTGCAAATTAACTGCATCTATACTGACCCCCCCGGGAGTTGGGACCGGTCTTGGGAGTTCATTAGAATATTTGAATTTATTTGATATCATTAATATCATAATGCAGGGGCGGATCGGCCGTTTTCGGCCCACCGGGCCACTAGACCGGCCCTTTCCAAATATCCCCCAAAAATTGACTTTTTCTACTCTTTTTGAACATATTTTAACGCTATTTTTCATCAAAAACCTTAAACTTGACATTTTAAGAGCCAATTTTTCTTCAAAACCTCAAAATCAACATTTGTAAAGCCTAATTTTCGTCCAAAAACCTCAAAATCAAAGGTTTAAGAGCCAAATTTTCGTCAAAAACCTCAAAGTCAACATTTCTAAAGCCAAATTTCCGTTAATAAAACTTCAAATCAAATTCAAATAGACAATTTTTTGTCAGAAACCCCAAAATCATGGTTTTAAGAGCCAATTTTTGTTCAAAAAACTTCAGAATCAGCGTTTAAAGTGCAATTTCCGTGTTTTTTTACTTAATGAATAGCCCAGCTACACTCGATTTCGAAGTTTTTCAACGAAAAATTAACTCTTAGAACCTCGATTTCGAAGTTTTTGGACGAAAAATTAAGTCTTAAAACCTCGATTTCGAAGTTTTCGACGAAAAATAACTTTTAAACCTCGATTTTCGACGAAAAAATTAACTCATGACCTCGATTTCGAAGTTTTTCGACGAAAAATTAACTCTTAGAACCTCGATTTCGAACTTTTTCGACGAAAAATTAACTCTTAAAACCTCGATTTCCCCTCGAATAGCCCAGGCCCCTGTGAAATGTTTCAGTACCTCGAATTTTTTGCCCTTTCAGCTTTTTTTTGCTCCTATTTTAGTTAAAATTGGCCCTCACCGGCCCTCGAGGGCAGCGGCCCACCGAGCGATCACTCGGTAGCCCGGCGCGGCGGCCCGATCCGCCCCTGTCATAAAGTATCAAAATAAAAGTCGTTCCTGTGAAAATGGGTTTTTTTTACCAATTTTTGAATTTTGACCTTTTTTTCAGCTCTCTCGAAGAGCCGTTTTCCGGGGCCAAATTTCATAAATGTTTAAATTTTATAGCTCATTTTATGAGCTTTCATTTTATACTTAAACCTATTGCTTTTGAGATATAATCAAAAAACCGCAATAAATGGAAAAATGTTGACTTTTTTGCGATTTTGACAAGGTTCCGGGCAAAATTTTTGTTAGAAAATTGCAGATTCGTAATCAGGGTGGTTTGTGGTTTGTGAAGAGGTCTGTTGAGCCACGAAATTTGGGAAAGTTGGAGTTCTTTTGGCGATTAATTTCATGTCATTTTTAGCGGATTTTCATATTAAACTCTATCCAGCCTATTATAAATATGTATTGTTTTTCACTAATGAAACTGGACAAGCAATTAAATGAATTTTGATTTTCCCTTTGTCTCTAGGACATTCCAATGTTTACAGCAAATGAATAATTCCGGGGTCTGCATGTATTCTATTTATATTTTATTATTTATAATATTTATATTTTTACCTAAATAAAATTTACATTCTTTTTTTGTTGCGTATTTGAAAAGAGAAGATGAAAAGTGGGTTCCCACGACGCGTTTCGGCCTTACCTATTCTCTGACATTCATCAACTCTTTTCCTTCCTTCGGTGATTAAACTCCTTCAGGAATTTAGAGCAATTGAAGAGTAGCCAGAATTAATCTAGATTCACCTCCTCCATCACCCTGCCCCGAATCAGTCTTATCACATCACTACCTAAGTTTTGAGCAGATAACCTGCCAAGTTCAAATTTACATTTTGTTGCGTATTTAAGCAGGGGCGGACTGGGACCTTAGGGTGTGGGTGGGTTTTTAGTTAAGGGGCGCAGGACAGAAAATTGGCTCTTAGAAAAATATATTCAGTAAAAACAGAGGTTCCCAAACTTTTTCACAGTGCGCCCCCCTTTTAAACAAATTAAAAACTTTGCCCCCCCTCCTCCCTCCTAAAGTTTTGAATGTTAACTTTGAGGTTTTTGAATGAAATTTGGGTTTTAAAATGTTGATTTTGAGGTTTTTGACAAAAGAAATTGCACTTAAAACGTTGATTTTGAGATTTTTTTAGAGAAAAAAAATTTGCTCTTATAACCATGATTTGGAGGTTTTTGACAAAAAATTGCCAATTTAAAGTTGATTTTGAGGTTTTTTGACGAAAATTAGGCATTTATAAATGTTGATTTTGAGGTTTTTGATGAAAATTAGGCTTTATAAAATAAATGTTGAATATGAGGTTTTTGGACGAAAATTAGGCATCATAAATGTTGATTTTGAGGTTTTTTTTTGTGAATAAAATTAGGTTTTACAAATGTTGGTTTTGAGGTTTTTGACGAAAATTTGGCTTTTTAAATGTTGATTTTGAGGTTTTTGTACGAAAATTAGGCTTCATAAATGTTGAGTTTGAGGGTTTTTGATGAAAATTAGGCTTTACAAATGTAGATTTTGAGGTTTTTCACGAAAATTTGGCTTTTAAATGTTGATTTTGAGGTTTTTTTTTCCAAAAATTAGGCTTTAAAAATGTTGATTTTGAGGTTTTTGGACGAAAATTAGGCTTCATAAATGTTGAGTTCGAGGTTTTTTGACGAGAATTATGCTTTAAAAATGTTGATTTTGAGGTTTTTTGCCGAAAATTTGGCTTTTAAATGTTGATTTTGAGGTTTTTTGACGAAAATTAGGCTTCACACATGTTGATTTCGAGGTTTTTTTTAACTAAAATTAGGCTTTACAAATGTTGATTTTGAGGTTTTTCACGAATTTTTGGGGATATTTGCACAAAAAATCAAAAAATCTTGAGCTTTCCCACACCCCCCCCCCTCCAGGGGACAGCTTACGCCCCCCTGCGCCTCCAATTTGGGAGCCACTGAGCAAAAATAACGCTAAAAAAAAACCTGACCGTGGGTTCTGTCCACGGGCCAGTCCGCCCCTGTATTTAAGCCTGAAGGAGCTTGATCACCGAAGAAAGCAAAAGAGTTGATGAATATCAGGGACCGAAGGAGTTTTCGGTGGGTGCTTTCCTGGGTCCAATTTTTTTGTTAGTTTTTCCTCCTCAATTTTCTCAGTTCAATTCAAAAATTCCCCTTGGCTGATGGCAACGCCGACAAAAAATTCAAATTTAAACATCAAAATAAATATAAAAAATTAAATTTATTTGTTTTGTAGAAAATCCAAGCACCAACCTCTTCAAAGAGACAAGTGAAGTCTTTTGAAAATGTACAGGACGCCATGATCAAGTGAGAGCTTGCTAGGTGGAGGGTTGGCAATGAAAACGAGGGTGGGACATGGGGTGGTTTACAGGCTTGAAGCAACACTTAATCATTTGGCTCTGTTTGTTTCATGAGATCCTTTTACTAATCAAGACACTTTTCGTCCTTCCTTTTCTTGGGTACTTTATTATCAACGGCGTTCTTGGTACTTTTTTAGCAACGGTTTTTTTTTGTCTGCTCGAAAAGTCTATATAGCAACACAATCTTGAAATTTGACGACCTTGAGTTTTCCCAAGGTATCGTTTATCATGATTATGACAAATGTTAAGCGCAGTTGAGAAATCAATCAGATAAATAAATACCTCTTTTATCCCAGGCTGAGGCTTTGGTGTTTCGTTGGAAATAAGAAAAAACTGGACCTCGCTCAATTTTTGATGAAAAATATCACTTGGTGTTAACGGTCGCACATCATCTGCACTGCTGGGGCGGATCGGGCCGCCGGGCTACCGAGCGATCGCTCGGTGGGCCGCTGCCCTCGAGGGCGGGTGAGAGCCAATTTTAATAGTGAATTTTTCGTCGAAAAACGTCGAAATCGAGGTGTTATGACTTAATTTTTCGTCGAAAAACTTCGAAATCGAGGTTTTAAGAGTTAATTTTTCGTCGAAAAACTTCGAAATCGAGGTTCTAAAAGTTAATTTTTCGTCGAAAAACTTCGAAATCGAGGTTTTAAGAGTTAATTTTTCGTCCAAAAACTTCGAAATCGAGGTTTTAAGACTTAATTTTCCGTCGAAAAACTTCGAAATCGAGTGTAGCTGGGCTATTCAGTAAGTAAAAAAGCACGAAAATTGCACTTTAAACGCTGATTCTGAGGTTTTTTGAACAAAAATTGGCTCTTAAAACCATATTTTGGGGTTTCTGACAAAAAATTGTCTCTTTGAAGTTGATTTGAGGTTTTTTTTAAACGGAAATTTGGCTTTAGAAATGTTGACTTTGAGGTTTTTTGAACAAAAATTGGCTCTTAAAACCATGTTTTGGGGTTTCTGACAAAAAATTGTCTCTTTGAAGTTGATTTGAGGCTTTTTTTAAACGAAAATTTGGCTTTAGAAATGTTGACTTTGAGGTTTTTGACGAAAATTTGGCTCTTAAACCTTTGATTTTGAGGTTTTTGAAGAAAAAATGTCAAGTTAAAGGTTTTTGATGAAAAAAGGCTCTTAAAACTTTGATTTTGAGGGTTTTTAAAGAAAAATTGGCTCCATATAATACAGGGTAGGGTCTTGGGAACTTAAACGCTGAGAAATGGCAGGAAAATCTTTCATAAACCGGATAAATCTACCGGCCTCCGATTAGCTGGAAATCTCTAAACTCAGAACTCTTGGGAGGTAAAACAACTGTAAATCAGTGACAATTTATATTTTGATATAGAAAACCATTAACATATAATAAATGATTAAACATTACAAACATCATAAACATAAATGTTAGTCCATAGTCAAAATTTCCCCAAAAACAATAACATGTTTTCTTTTCGTATGCAAACCAATTTGAAGTCGATAACGAATTAAGCAAAACTGAACGACCAAAGGCGAAATAGCTCCACACACATAGATTCACAAAACAATACAGCGTAAACGTAAAAAATAACTTAATTTGCACTTTTTAAGTCGACTAAAATTAATTGAACGTTACATTTAACTTTGGTAAACTGACACAACAAAAGCGATAACAAAACCAAATCTTAATGATTGTTACAATGAAATCAGGTTATGGGGGTTCCCTAACCCTACCAGGAATATCACAAATGAAAAGCAACAACATCAATCGCAGAATGAATGTAATAAATAAGATGATCGAAATGAAATGTGTGAAAGTTTTTATTATGCCCATTAAATTTAATAGACTAGTTTTTGTTCCGCTAAACCTATTGCTTAATCTAAGTGATTGTGAATCACTGTTTCTTTTTAAAATTATGCGACTCGGAAAAGAAACAGTAACGTGAACAATTTTGCCTCTCATAAATCGATACAAAATTAAATAATTGACAAAACTGTATAATATTTAACCTAAAAAAAATTTTTGTGCATATGAATAATTGAAAATAAATTCTTTTATTTTAAGTAGGTACATAATTAAAAAAAATATTATCAAACATCTATAAAATAAAATGGTTTAAATAAAGCTCCAGTTTTGAAAAATTAAAAAAAAAAAACTTCTTAATGTAGACTTTTTTTAACTTAAAACATTTCTTATAAATGCTTTAGTGAAATACAATATATTATAAATTGTCATATAAAACTCTTCTTTCTTTAAAATCAAGCATGGTAGAGCTACCTTTTCATAAAAATACAAAAACTTGAAAAGAAAAGGACACAAGACATGGTCTGAGAAAAAACGACTATTAAGGTATATTGCAATTATGGTGTGTAGCAAGTAGGTATGCAGAAGGAAGCACCACTTTTATTAACTTTTTATTTATTTTAAGAAGAGTAATAAGGTCTACAAAGCAAGGTGGTGAAGTGGAGCATCCATGAGGGGGGAATCGTTTACCAGAATGCGCCTGAAGAGTGACCTCCGGGAGGGTTGAAAACTCTGATGCACGATCTCCTTTCTGTATCGTCAAGCTCACCTGGGACAACTAATGTTTTAGAAATTTTAAAAACAGGGTGATGCCATGACGGTTATGAATGATTAGTCCACATAAGAGGCCATCCTCAAATTTACTATCAAGTTAAAACTTAGGCCAACTAATATTTTAAGCTCATTTTCAATGGATTTCATTTATCATCTATTCACTGTGACTATAACATTAGAAACTTAGTGCAATACTGAAGAACTAATGATAGACACACGCCAATTAATAGAATGAATAATGAAAATTGGTTAGAGCTTATAATTAAATTTTATTTCCCAAGCGAAAACCGTATAGTCAAACTTGAGTGTTCTTCTATTATGCTGTATGATTTTTTTTAAAACTAAATAAAAATAAATAAATAAAATGTATGGAAAAAAAGAAATAGAACAAAGTTGTTTGGAGTTAGTAAATTATTTAAATAAAATATAAAAAAATTGCCACGAGAAGCAGCGGATTTCCTCAGGAAAGGCCTTCCCTAAGCCTATCTTTGATGTCCTAATTATCCACCCCCTCGGTAAAATAAAAAATCACGAAATTCCATTTAGGACCCTTAACGGGGGTCCGCAGCAGCTTAAAAAAATATTACGAATATATAAGCCTCTAAGCCGAAAGCCGTCGTGAGGCCGGCCCCAATAGCCTGCTTTCCTCCGGAAATCCGCTAAAAAAGTGCTTTGTGAAAAGGCTTTAATGTGTAGTGATCAGCAATATGACGAAAGGTGGGTTTACAGTCCAGAGTAGGGCAAAATGTAATTGAATTACAAATTACTTTGAAGTAATTCAATTACTTTGTAATTTCAATTACAATGTGATTGGAAAACGTAATTGAATTACAAATTACAAGTAATTCGATTACATTCAAGTAATTCAATTACATTCAAGTAATTCAATTACATTCAAGTAATTCAATTACATTCAAGTAATTCAATTACATTCAAGTAATTCAATTACATTCAAGTAATTCAATTACATTCAAGTAATTCAATTACATTCAAGTAATTCAATTACATTCAAGTAATTCAATTACATTCAAGTAATTCAATTACATTCAAGTAATTCAATTACATTAAAGTAATTCAATTACATTCAAGTAATTCAATTACATTTAAGTAATTCGATTACAAGAAATGTAATTCGATTACAAAAAATGTAATTTGATTGCAAAAAAATTTAATCCGATTAAAAAAAAAAAAAAATTAATTTGATTACAAAAATGTAATGGCCGGCAACAAAAATGTGTTTGTTTTTTATGATAAAGGACTCTAGACTCTCTAGAGTATCTTTTTCTGTGATGATGAAGTCTAGAGTGTCGTTTTTCGATGATGAAGGATTCTAGAGGGTCATTTATCGTTCATAAATAAACCTAGAGTGTCATTTTAGGATTATAATGGCACCTAGTATGCCTTTTACTTTGAAAATGAATTCTAGAGGGTCTTTTTTCAATGATGAAGGATTCTAGAGTGTCTTTTTAGGATTATTATGCCATCTAGGATGTCTTTTACTTTGAAAATGAATTCTAAAGGATCGTTTTTCATTTTTCTTGAAAATTTAGTGAAAATAGATATTTTTCGATTTGTTGTAATTTGTAATTGAAAATGTAATCTAATTACAAATTACATTGTAATCGAATTACAATGTAATTCAATTACTTACTATAAAAAGTAATTCGAATTACAATGTAATTCAATTACTTACTATAAAAAGTAATTCGAATTACAATGTAATTCAATTACTTACTATAAAAAGTAATTCGAATTACAATGTAATTCAATTACTTACTATAAAAAGTAATTCGAATTACAATGTAATTCAATTACTTACTATAAAAAGTAATTCGAATTACAATGTAATTCAATTACTTACTATAAAAGTAATTCAATTACATTGTAATTCAATTACAATGTGATTCAATTACGCCCTACTCTGGTTTACACCTAAAGCATGCTCGCTAGCAGCTCATTAGTCAGGTGTAAGCACACCTATTTAAATGGAATTCTAATGGGAGCTGCAGAATAATGAAAATTTGAGGTGTATGACAAGTGTTAGGTTGAGTTTAAAAAGAAAAAAGGATAAAATGAAATGAACGAAACCATAATGAAAATCATATTATAAACTTACAGCTTATAGAAAATGTGGAATCTTGCAAATTTCGCTGGCCCTCGTGCCTCATGCCCTTACCGGTATGTTTCGAAACAAGCCCTTCCCCGATAACCGGTCCGGTCTCTTCAGTGGTCTGGGAACTGGTTTTCCTATGATTGGCCGAAGACTCGGAATAATTTTCGTTCACCTGCCCTTCTCCGTTCAAGGTTGGTTCCTAATGTTCGATGAGAATGAAATATAAAAGATTCTAGGTTGATTACTTACTTCGCCTCCATAGAGAAAATGAGGGAACGGCGGTGTGGAAATAAATCGTCCAAATCCTTCGACCGGCCTCACATCACCTTCTTCTAAACAAACCCTTCCGCTAACGATCACATATTCAGGAGCACCGTGAACAGTCATCCCCTAAAAAGAAAGGTTACATAATCTTGCGCAACTTTTTTGATACCCATACCTCAAACAAGTTATAATCGTTTGAATGGCTGTGCCTTTCTGCTGAAATAATGCGAGATTTGGATTGGTTCCAGATTAATATGTCAGCATCGGATCCAACAGCAATGCATCCCTATATTAAGACAAAAATTGTTAATATTAGTTTTAAGATATAAAAAAGAGCATAATTCACGACCAGGGGCGGACTGGGACCTTAGGGTGTGAGTGGGTTTTCAGTTAAGCGGATGCAAAAAATTTTAACAGAAAATTGGCTTTTAGAAAAATATATTAGGCAAAAACAGAGGTTCCAAACTTTTCACAGTGCACCGCCCTGTTTTAAACAAATTAAATCTTTGCCCCCTCACAAGTTTTGAATGTACTTTGAGGTTTTTGGATGAAATTTGGGGTTTTAAAATGTTGATTTTAACGGTTTTTGACAAAAGAAATTTCACTTAAAAACGTTGATTTGAGATTTTTTTGACCAAAATATTTCCTCTTATAATCATGATTTTGAGGTTTTTGACAAAAAGTTGTCAATTTAAAGTTGATTTTGAGGTTTTTTTGACGAAAATTATGCATCACAAATGTTGATTTCGAGGTTTTTTGTCGAAAATTTGGCTTTATAAATGTAAGTTGAATATGAGGTTTTTGGACGAAAATTAGGCATCATAAATGTTGATTTCGAGGTTTTTTGACCAAAATTAGGCTTTAAAAATGTTGATTTCGAGGTTTTTGGACGAAAAAAATTGCACTTAAAACGTTCATTTTGAGATTTTTTGACAAAAATTGGTCTTACAACCATGATTTGGAGATTTTGACGAAAAATTGTCAATTTAAAGTTGATTTTGAGGTTTTTTGACGAAAATTAGGCAATTATAAATGTTGATTTTGAGGGGGTTTTTTTGTTTTTGTTTTTTGACGAAAATTTAGCTTTTAAAATGTTGATTTTGAGGTTTTTGGACGAAAATTAGGCATCTTAAATGTTGATTTCGAGGTTTTTTGACCAAAATTAGGCTTTTTAAATGTTGTTTTTGAGGTTTTTGGACGAAAATTAGGCTTCATAAATGTTGATTTCGAGGTTTTTTCACCAAATTAAGCTTTAAAAATGTTGATTTTGAGGTTTTTGACGAATTTTTGGAGATATTTGCACACAAAAAAAATCTTGAGCTGTCCCCCCCCCCTGGGGACAGCTTACGCGCCCCAGTTTGGGAGCCACTGAGGAAAAATAACGCCAAAAAGTTCTGTCCACCCGCCCCTCCGGGCCAGTCCGCCCCTGTTCACGACATCCCATGGAAAAAGTGAAGTTATACACACCTTCCTTGGGTAAATGTTGAATATTTTAGCAGCATTGGCGCTAGTGATAGCGACAAATTGAGTCGGGTCCATGGCTCCAGATTCGACTCCTTTTTCCCAAATGATGCTCATCCGATCTTCAACTCCGTTCACTCCAAGAGGTATTTTCGTGAAATTTCCATTCACGTTTTTCTGCTCGGTCGTATAAGTGCAATGATCGCTCCCGGTGACTTGAAGAAGACCTCTGAAATTTAAAAATGACAAAAGATGTCGAAAGAAAGGAAGGCTTACTCAGCAAGGAGTTGAACCAAATGTAAAGAGGAGTGAGATCGAAGAGGAGGACTTGTCGCCGAGTTGGCAGATGGCTTGATAGCATCGATACCGAGGGAGGAAGCCATCACCGCGCTTACCACCTTTGGCTCCTCTTTGTACGAAGACGCAATATCAGCCGCCGCTTTGCTAGTCAACCCATCAATATAAACTGGGCTCTGAACCTGAAACATTTCCCAAAAAACATCAAATCCACTCTTTTCAAGAACTTCAAAACGCAGCAAGCAAAAAAACAAATTATTAAGCTAAATAGCGAAATCCAACACATTTAACTTCACACTCACAAAATTAGCAACAAAAAATGTAAAATTCTCAACTTGAAAAAACTGAAATACCTTTTTAAGATTCATCAAAAATCGAATGTGTTGGAAAACTAAAAATTTAATCTTTAAAAAATAAAAGTTAAAAGCAAGTTAAATTACAAAATCATGCAGAAACAAACAACCTAAAACGCTTTTTTCCCAATGAAAGATTAATTTTTAAAAAAATCTATTTTTTGCTACAACTAAATTTATACCTGTAGACACAAACCAAGGTGATTAATGAATAGCAATGAAATAATTAGCTGAAAGCAGTGAGGTGAAGAAGCTTGATGAAGTGCATTATGGGGCACTTATGAAACTCTGATTATGTTTAGACTAGGGTAAAAAGAGAGACTTATAAAGATAAAATTGTGTTCACTTTCTACTTTGATGGAAAAATCGGTTCATTGTCGTCAATGAATCTTTCATTAAATTGCTGTTGGTCCTTGGAATGTGGGGAGCATACCCAAGAGGTTGCCATCCTCTAGTTTCAAGGAGGGAAGTTGGTTTAGTAGAGGGGAAATTTTGTGTCGCAGTGCTACCAACAGACAGCAAAGTTGCCAATCACAGCGCTTGTTCCTTAAGGGGGATTCTCCCATCAGAATTGTTTGTTTCTCATTCAAGAGATCGCAGCACTATCACCCCCAAAATTAGTTTCCTCGTTTTGGGCACTAAAAATGGTCGGAAATTTTTTTTGAAAAGAGCGTTCTCATTCTTTCGGAAAACTACGTACTGTTTAGAAAGCGGTTTTCCCCGGAAAATTTTCCTCGGAAAAATAGGGAAATGCAATTTTCCACCAAAACTTTATTTTTGAAAAAACAGGTAGTCATCTTGTAGGTTTTGACGAGCTGATTCCAAATATGCTAATATTAAGACGATCGGATGGATAGATTCGTCGGTACGAGATTTTTAAGGCTTAGATGCTGCGGGGTTCCGGGGAGTTCAATGAGGGGGGCGGGGAGAAAAGATAAATTTTCCCTTTGTCAAGGTCAGGATTCTTCAAACCGGTTTTATTTCAAGAAACCATTTGCCTGCTTTATTTTCTACAATGTTATCATTCTGTAATTTTAAATTTTTATCCTTTGCAGACTGACTTTTCTAAAATCTGACCTTTTCATCGGTAAAAATCGAAAATCCAGCGATTTTGTCGCCTCGTAGATCAGAAACGTTTGGTCCTACAAAAAATCTTAGTAGATCAAATTTGTAGCAAACTTAATAATCTTTAGTTTTGTTTTATAAAATTTTCTGAAATCTACGAACGCGAATTTACAATTGTTGATTTTGAGTTTTTTGACGAAAATATGGCTCTTAAAACTTTGATTTTGAGGATTTTGGACAAAAATTGGGCATTACAAATGTTGATATTGAGGTTTTGTTGAAAATTGGGCCCTTAAAACCTTGATTTTGAGATTTTGTACGAAAAAAGGCTCTTTAAACTTTGATTTTGAGGTTTTTGGACGAAAATTGGTCTTTACAAATGTTGATTTTGAGGTTTTTGGACGATAATTTGGCTTTTAAAATGTCGATTTTAAGGTTTTAGGTGAAAAACAGCCTTAAAATATGTTCAGAAAGAAAAGAAAAACTAAATTTTTGGGGAATACATATTGGAAAAAAAATCATGAGTCTTTTGTGGTTTTGACTAAATATTATGAAATGGAAAAAAAAATCTACCTAACAAAATCAATAGATAGAAAAAAATTAAGCCGTTTGAAAAGTTCGATGACCTTGAAGGAGTAAGAGTGATGTGTCATCTTTACTTCCCCAAAATATAACTCCCCTTCCCCGCACCATCTAATCCTTAAAAATCTCGTACCGACGAATCTATTCATCGATCTTCTAATATTAGCATATTTGAAATCAGCTCGTCCAAAACCTACAAGATGACTACCTGTTATTTCAAAATTTCTGTTTGGTGGAAAAATGGATTTCTATTTTCCCGAGGAAAATTTTTCCGGAAAAACTGCCCCTAAACAGTACGTAGTTTTCCAAAAGAATGAGAACGCGCTTTTCAAAAAAAATTTTCCGACCATTTTTAGTGCCCAAAACGAGGAAACTACTTTTGGGCATCTTCCCTCTCTCTCGCACACTTGGTAGAATTTTGATGTCGGATCCCCCTTAAGAGATGGTGTAGACCACAGATTATACTTATATACTGTTACTTATATAAATATTATATACTTATAAATATTGATACTTATATAAAGATACTGGTGTAGACAAAGAGCAAGCACTTTAAGAGATTGCTGACTTAATAATTAGCTGTCGGTTGGTAGCACTGCAACAGGCTGTCGCTTTTTCAACCAAATTCCC